>JAXGGA010001625.1:0-145759 GCA_038373865.1 Uloborus plumipes | reverse complement strand
AGTTGCAACAAATTTTACAACGTTTTTTAGCGTTACCGTAGTCTGACTCCCTTCTTTAAAAACTTTAATTGTAATTCAGAAGAGGAGTTAAAAGATTGTTCATAATTTGATATAGGATAATATAGGAGCGATTCCATACCAAATCACCGAAAAAAAAAAAAGTTGGTCGCACGACCGACTCGGATTTTTTTTTAATTTGGTACACAGATTGATGGTATAGAGGTATGAAAAAGCCCAAAAGGAAAGTTACCTGCTCCACTTATTTTCTGAGATACATGCCCTCAAAGTTTGTCCGCCACGTCAAAATACTAAAAAAGTGATGTTATTTAATCATTTTTTATAAAAAAATCGTACCATGCAAAATAAAAGTGTTAGATATCTATGGAAACTAGTTACTCCAGGCATTCTGAAAAAAAATATTAGAACGTTCATAATGAAAATTGCCAAGGTACAGGGCTCTTTGAAGTTGTCACCACAAAAACTTGATTTTGCAGATTTTGCTAAAATTCAGGCATTTATTACAAAAAAAGGCAAACAAAACCAAAGGTTTTCTCACTTTCTGGTAGTGTACAGGTCCTCCCTGTAAATTGCTATGCAATAAATTTTTTGGGTTTCTCACTCCTTCTTGGAAATATTTTAGCTTAAAGATAAGCCGTAAGGCAAAAAATGCGTTTTTGGCCATCTTGGCAGCCATTTTTCTCATAAAGGGGGAGCAGTAGAAACTTTAATTTTTTTTTAAAACGAGCCACTGATATGTTAGCTATTCACAGGAAAAGAGTTTACTTTTGGTTATTTCCTCCATTAAGAGATATCCTGCTGACAGTATATGCATGTTTTTCACGACGACCATATGCTTTTGTTCCCCCTCTCATGGACTTAAAATTAATTAAACCAAAAAATAATGATATATTTATTATTAGCTGTATTATGTACCCAATATGTCATGAAATTTAATTTATTAAATCATTGAACAATAAATTAGATAATTGATAAAAACAAGAAAAAGTATTTCTCTGATGCCTGAGCATTATGCATTCATAATTATAAAGCACTAAATACTTTCTTGAGAAATTAATTAACATAAATGAGCTCTAAATATCTATATTATAAGCGATACCCAATCTTGTGATTGGGATACTCCTGTTTTTAATTGAAGAATTTCTTGAATATCACATGAATGTCAGGAAAATAAATGAGGTCTTTTCGTTTGATGTAGGATATTTTATGACAAATTTCATTTGATGGGCTACTAACTGAGCATGGTGATAAAGAGCTATTAATTTCAGCATCGAATTCCATTTTACCTTATTAACAGTTAAATATTTATAAAATAATTAAATAAATAATTTAATATAAAGCCATGCTTGAAGAATTAAAATGAGTGCAACTAATTTATTCCCATACTGATCTTTACAAAACTGACATGTGTTGAGCACTGATAAGAACTGACAAGAATAAGTTTACTCACTAAAATACTAGTTCACAGATACTATAAAGCGTACATTCTATTTTCTACAAAATAATACTGCAACAAAGAACAAGGGTATAAAGGGGTAGGTACTAAAGAATTTCTTGAAAAATCAATTAAAATAAAGGAGCTTCGAATATTTATCTCATAGGCAATACCCAATCTTGTGATTGGATGTTCCTGGTTGATGGCTATAAACAGGAGGATACCCTTGTTCTTTGTTGCAGTATTATTTTGTGGAAAATAGAATGTATGCTTTATAGTATCTGTGAACTAATATTTTAGTGAGTAAACTTTTTCTTGTCAGTTCTTATCAGTGCTCAACGCATGTCAATTTTGTAAAGATCAGTATGGGAATAAATTAGTTGCACTAATTTTAATTCTTCAAGCATGGTTTTATATTAAATTATTTATTTAATTATTTTGTAAATATTTAACTGTTAATAAGGTAAAATGGAATTCGATGCTGAAATTAATAGCTCTTTATCACCATGCTCAGTTAGTAGCCCATCAAATGAAATTTGTCATAAAATATCCTACATCAAACGAAAAGACCTCATTTAGTTTCCTGACATTCATGTGATATTCAAGAAATTCTTCAATTAAAAACAGGAGTATCCCAATCACAAGATTGGGTATCGCTTATAATATAGATATTTAGAGCTCATTTATGTTAATTAATTTCTCAAGAAAGTATTTAGTGCTTTATAATTATGAATGCATAATGCTCAGGCATCAGAGAAATACTTTTTCTTGTTTTTATCAATTATCTAATTTATTGTTCAATGATTTAATAAATTAAATTTCATGACATATTGGGTACATAATACAGCTAATAATAAATATATCATTATTTTTTGGTTTAATTAATTTTAAGTCCATGAGAGGGGGAACAAAAGCATATGGTCGTCGCGAAAAATATGCATATACTGTCAGCAGGATATCTCTTAATGGGAGAAATAACCAAAAGTAAACTCTTTTCCTGTGAATAGCTAACATATCAGTGGCTTGTTTTAAAAAAAAATTAAAGTTTCTACTGCTCCCCCTTTATGAGAAAAATGGCTGCCAAGATGGCCAAAAACGCATTTTTTGCCTTACGGCTTATCTTTAAGCTAAAATATTTCCAAGAAGGAGTGAGAAACCCAAAAAATTTATTGCGTAGCAATTTACAAGAAGGACCTGTACACTACCAGAAAGTGAGAAAACCTTTGGTTTTGTTTGCCTTTTTTTTGTAATAAATGCCTGAATTTTAGCAAAATCTGCAAAATCAAGTTTTTGTGGTGACAACTTCAAAGAGCCCTGTACCTTGGCAATTTTCATTATGAACGTTCTAGTATTTTTTTTCAGAATGCCTAGAGTAACTAGTTTCCATAGATATCTAACACTTTTATTTTGCATGAGTACGATTTTTTATAAAAAATGATTAAATAACATCACTTTTTTAGTATTTTGACGTGGCGGACAAACTTTGAGGGCATGTATCTCAGAAAATAAGTGGAGCAGGTAACTTTCCTTTTGGGCTTTTTCATACCTCTATACCATCAATCTGTGTACCAAATTAAAAAAAAATCCGAGTCGGTCGTGCGACCCCCATTCGGTGATTTGGTATGGAATCGCTCATAGAAGAAAGACAGTTCGTAACTGGATAAAGGATAAGATATAAGAGAGATAGTTGATAACTGGTAATGAGAACAATTTGGGGTAAATTTTAGCAGCATTGTGAATATATGCTATTTACATGTGCATTTACTCGTAATATCTTTCTGAATCCGTTATTAAACTCAAAAATGTTTTATGATTTGTTTGCTTTAAGTAAGTGTAATACTACTGGATTCAGTAATTCCAGTCATCAGGAAGTCAATTGAAAGCTGTACAATGATTAGTCAATATGCGAGGTCTCTAAATATAAGAAGAGTGAGGCACACCAAAAATATACTGACGCTTTAAAAAAATCTGCTGAGTTGTTGCTAGAATGAATTGTTATGATCTCAAAAGGAAGAAATTTTCATTTGACTACAGACTATAGAGTCATCTTCGCCCCCTTAAAACTTTTTTTCTGGGTAGATACAGATCGGTTGTGAAATTTAAAGCAGTCTGATGTACACAATCATTTAGTATTGTATTGAAATCATTTTATCTTATATCAGGGATAGATTTACAGGTTTAGGGACCCCCGTCGAAATATATTTTTTGAGGCTCCTTTGAGATTAACTGAACGTAAAATAGTTTTCATGTGCCATTCTGTATCCCTTTGGGCTTCTATATCATAGGGGTCCTCGCTATTGCCGCAGTTGCTATATGATAAATCTGCCCCTATCTCACACGTGACTGTAATATGTTTTCCTTACCCATCTTGCAGAATTATAGAATAGTGTTCTTTCGAGAAAAATCCTATGCTCTGAAACTTGAGATTCTTTGGGAAACTCATCTATGCAAATTGCAAAGTAAGCTTCGTGAACCGTGACCTCAATAGCTCTGAAATTTCAATTTTTCACGAATCTTTTAAACAGTTTTCTGGTGTGTAAACGAGATAATAGTATTGTTGAAAAACTTTAAAAGTAGTAGACAGTATAAAGAAGTTTAAAACAAACAAAGCTCGAATAGTTGAATGATGCATGATATCCCAGAACCTTTCCACAATCCAAGACATTTTGAACCACCTTTTTAGGTACAAGAATACACCACCAACTCGGTTATTCTATCCAAAGACTGTAGTTTCGTTCTGTTTAGAGCTCATCAGTCTTGAATTGGAAGTAACCAATCTGGAGCCAGATATCATCCTATAGAATCTAAGAAGCGCAAAAAAAAAAAAAAAGAAAAAAAAAAAAAAAAAACCTTATGCTTTTACTTCTGCTTGATATTCTTTGCTCATAAATATGAATGCAGAACGATATTTGAGCTATGAATACTGATTTATTTTGGAAGTACAATGCGTGTTGGTATTAATCAGTGTTTGATATTTTACGTTTTTTGCACTATTGTAATCTCTGTTTTCCGTTCCTCAGTAGCACAAAAGGTTTTGCAATATGAATCGTAAATAATCTGTTTATGCAGCTCATTTTTGCTTCTCAGGAGCATAAAAAAGATTATCTAAATTGACGTTTAACTTTTACACTAGTTGATATGTAGGGGAGACTGGGTACGGTTGTGACAATTTTCATTTGCTCCCCCATAGATCCCTTAGCAATGTCTATGAGCTGGTTTAAAGTTGTTTTTATGTTAAAGTGTTTATTTGCCTGCTTATAAACACTAAAATTTTCTCCCTAAGTACAATAGTTAACTCACAGGACCAAATTAAACAAAAAAGGAAAAAATGTCACAACCGACCCCACCCCAGGGGCGGTTGTGCCAGTGCTTGGGGTCGGTTGTGACGAGTTCAAAAATACAGAAAAACAGTCTAGATCACTTTTAATTTCAAGTAATATTAAACGTAATTCAACATAACCTTCATCTGGGAAAGTTTAACATTTCACAATGTGTCTCGTTCAGTTGAAGTAGCCTTATACCAAGTCTTACAAAAATATCAGGTTTTTGGAATTTCGTAACGTCTGTTTTGGCAACATTATGCACAGCTCGTGCGTCATAACCATGTCTGTTCATAACAAATCTCAAGTATCAAAGAAAGATTCCACATTTATTTGTTTTATTGAAGCTTGTTACTCTTGAAAGGCTAGTTGCATGAGCTACACGAACAGACGTGAAATATTTCTATTCATAAATGAACGGAACCATTTCTCAGTAGCCATTTTACTCTCATATCTGCTTTCAGCGTATATGTAAGCTCAAAAGCACTTTATTATGAGCAATATAACCTATGCACACGTTGTTTTCATTGTGACAGCGCCGGCCGGCTCCATCGCGTTTACGAATGAATGTTTCGTAGCAAAGACTTACGATTAACGTTGCATTTCCAAAGCTGTCCGAAAGAAAAAAAAGTTTCACTTCTTTATAAGCTTCTTTATATTTCATTAGGTCACACTGCCCTATTTCTGTCTTCTCCAAGCGTATTATGGGCATCAAATATGATAAAAACATGTTTTACTCGTGTCACAACCGTCCCCACGCAATTTGTCACAACCGACCCCAACCCACTACTTTTAAAAACAGCAATCGCCATGGCAATACAATATAGCCTACATAAAAAGTAATCACTGCTATTTCACTATTAAGGTTCACTACTAACGGGGAGAAAATTTTCATTTCTCTATCTGTACCCATTCAAGAGGAATTACTAAAAGACATCGAACAAAAAAACTTACTTTTAACTGTTAAAAAGTAACCAACCCCTCTGCTAGCGTTAATGTTGCTCGATGGCTACCGCAATGCTTTGACACACATTCAGACAAACAGGCTGATACTCTCTCTCTTTGCTTCAACCAGGTATTAATTATGGTTTAGCTAATATGACGACTGTCACAACCGCCCCGCGTCACAACCGTCCCCAGTCTCCCCTAAATGTTCTGAGGTTAATGGCCTCTTTAATATTCTATTGTGTCTGCTAGTTTTTTTAAATTATTTTTATGCTTTTTAAACTTTTCTAACAGTACAGTTAGATACTAACACGTATTGATGAAATATATTTTAGAAAAAATTAAACTCATTAATTTAACGAAAAAAAAAAAGGATTACAACTAGAGCCCGGGTTATATTCACTAGACAACCATATCCAAGAGCATATGCAAGTGCATATTTTTGATTCTTTCGGATATGTTAGTTGTATATAAATTAGTAAAAGAGGCCTTTTTTCCAATGTGCATTACTGCTATTTCTAGGTGTGTGTGTGTTTTTTTAAATTTTTTAACTGAATTAAATATTTTGTGTTTCGGAAGAGAAAAAAATCAGGCGACCTTTGGAAAGCCATTTTGTGGAGGGTCAGGTGAAACAACTTTTCCCTAATTAGGTAAAAAAATATAGTGGCATTTCATATCTTTTAATATTTGGCAGTTTTGATGGCAAATGTAATGATTTTTAGGCACATCAATTCGAGCTCTAAGTGTAATTTAAAAAAATATCCTCAAAACACTTTCAATTTCGAGAACAAATCTTGGGTGGTGCATATGTCCCTTTGCACCCCTTCTGGGTACGCCACTGGCTCTAAGTGCGAACCAAGTTTGCTGCTATTTCATCTCCACAAATCAGTTTTTTGTTGGAAAACCTCTGTGCTCCTTTCACACTAGTTACTTACGACTTGCATTTAGTTTGTTAACACTATTTGGCGTCGACTGAATCGTTTCAGATCATAAGCATCGGGCGAAGGAAGTATCATTTTCCAATTTCAGACTCTTGGAAATTACCTTCTACCTACCATTCAAATTGCCTCTGAACTGTGGTGTGACGTCAGTCCGTCAGAGGTTCTGGTGTTCAGATCGAGCCAGAGGGAAAAGGTAACGATGGAAAAGGGGCCGGCCTTTTAAACGATTCCCTGCTATCGATCCGTCTCCCATTTAAAACGCTTAAAAAGAGCCATTTTGTCGGAAGCCGTTTCTCTTTGAGTCAATACGCTTTTTGTTATCGGAAGCTAATTATATTTCTCCTGCTTTGCCTGCAGGGGTGGGGGGAGATTTTTGCTCGTTGGCGCTTAATTAACGCGAGCTAGATCTGCAAGCAAAGGCCTATCCGTTCGTTTAAGTTCTTGGGGAACATCTCTGCAAACATGGCTTCCTTTTCTGAAAAGAGCATTCGGTGGCAAACTGGCGAATATGATGTGGACTGGTGTTTTCCGAAGAAAAGGAAGTCAACCTTTTATTCTGACTTTGCATCTGTACTCTTCGCTTCTGGCTTTGTTTAGAAAGGTTCAAACTTGAAACAATTTGATAAATTGTTGACAGATTGTAAAGCTTGTGGAATGTACCAAGAACAATTTAAAGCAGTAGCATTAGATATCATATTCTTTTCTAAAAATTTTTTAATTATTTTCGATACAGCAACTCATGCAGTACTTTTCTTTAATTAAATCATCAACTTTCTGAAAATTTTCACTTACTCTCTAAACTTTCGAAGTCAAGAGAAAGTGAACCTTTCTTCTTGACTTTGCTTCGCCACCCTAGTCTTCGTTGGGGAGGGATCAGACCTGAAACAGTTCCGTAAATTGTCAACAGCTTATAAAACTTATTCAATGCGTCGGGGACAGTTTACAACTTTTACATTTAATGTAGTATATTCTTTCCTAAAAGTTTCTGGGTTATATTTCTCTTGCACAGTTTTTCTTAAACTAAATTATCAACATCCTGAAAATTCTTACTGAATCTCTGACCTTTCGGAGTCAAGAAGTGGTGAACCTTTCTTTTTGACTTTGCTTCGCCACCCTAGTCTTCGTTGAGGAGGGATCAAACTTGAAACAGTTCCGTAAATTGTCAACAGCTCATAAAACTTATGCAATGCATCGGGGACAGTTTACAACTTTTACATTTAGTGTAGTATATTCTTTCCTAAAAGTTTCTGAGTTATATTTCTTATGCACAGTTTTTCTTAAACTAAATGATCAACATCCTGAAAATTCTTATTGAATCTCTGACCTTTCGGGGTCAAGAAGTGGTGAACCTTTCTTTTTGACTTTGATTTGCCATGATAGTCTTTGTCAACAATGACTCGTGGAGTTCTAACCTAAAACAGTTTGATAATTATTTGACAGATTGTAAAGTTTATGGAATGTATCAAGCATAGTTTATAACTGTTGCAATCAGTAGTATATACTTAGTGGTATTTTCCGAATAGACTTTTCTTTAAACTTTGTAATTATTTTTTATGCTGCTATTCAAACAACATTTTTCTTAAATTAAGATACCAAAATTACGATAAAGGTCACTTTAATTAGCTGTTACTGTTAAAGTTTTATTGCAATTTGACGAAATAAAAAGAACTTTCTTGTTGAACTCAGTTACTGCTTTCGTTTGAAAGGACATAAAGTCATGAGATTTCGCTAAATTACTGACAATCCCTTCAAAGTTCCTGACTACTATGTTCCTTGTATATGAAAACTGGAATATTTTTCTGATTCAAGAATATGTTCGTGAAAAAAAAAAGAAAGAAAGAAAATAGCAGATAAAGGTTTAAAGCATTTGTTAATCAATTTCTATTATTTATTAACAATTAATTATGCATTTCACATCATTAAATGTAATATCTTTGTATTGTAAAATTTAGTTTCTCGAAGCCTCGAAAAACATAAATGCAATATCTTTAATCTTAATTAAAATAAAAAGCTGAACAAATTAAAATAATTGATGAAAACAAAATTCCCTTGAAACATATTCCACAATACTACATACGAAAAATGTAACCTACGTGTCACTTAGATTTCTTGAAAATCAAAATATTTCATATAAAAGAAAGGAAAATAATAATGCTGTTAAATGATGCTTTCGGTGCATTGCATCGTTGTGTGTGAAAACCTGAAATTTCAAACTAAACATATGATTTTTTGTGCAAGAAATCATTTCCTCAACATTTGTGTTACAAATAACAATAATAATAATAATAATAATAACAATGAGGGAAATTCCCTTAACAATGTGTAACTAACTGACAACTTCAAAGCAAAACATTATGTATTTTGTTGCATTCGAAGAAAAATATACTCCGTGCAAACAATCTTTTCACCTGAACTATTATATTCTAAGCTGAATTTAATGGTGCAACTGAATTTCCGAAACAAATTTTGAATGATTTTTAAAAATTTGTTAAAAGCATGGTAACTAACTTGTATGCTACCTTTCAAAATGTCAGTCAGTTACTATGCTTTTAACGAATTTCTAAAAATCATCTAAAATGTATTTCGGAAATTCAATTGTTCCGTAAATTCAGCTTAAAAAATACAATTAAACCAAATGAAAAAGTCCTTTGCACAATGTATATTTTACTTTGAATGTTAAAAAATTCTTAACTGTTTTGCATTGAAATTGTCAGTCAGTTACCCGTGAAATCGCCCATTAATGACTCTTTTAGAAAACTTATTGACAGGTTTATTTCGATCACCGGTTTAATAGTATGTTTCAGCACAAAGCTAATCTAGTTTTGCGCAAATTGATTACATATTTTATCTTTTGGTCATGTGGGAAAAACTTGAAAGTAATGAAGACATACACACACATACCCAAATCAAAGAAGAAAATAGTTTAAAACTTTAAAATTTATGCAGAAGCACAGCAGTTCAAGACTAAAGAGTAAACAGCCTAAAGTAAAAATGAGAAACAAATTAGTAACCCTCTACGGACACGCGAAAATTGTCAGCAATTACAATTTTTATTTTAATTACAACACACATCCAAACAAAAATTTACTTTATTCCATATTGAATTCTTAAGTTAAGATTCCACAAATTGATTTTTTTTCTTGAACCGTTGACACAATAAAATTTAATTTTCCTTCCCATGAATTATGCATCATCTTCATTCGTCAAAGCGAAATATTATTGAATTTAATATGAACACTGTAAACACTATACTGTATTATTTCGAATTTGATTTATTTCTTTATGTTTCTTTTATTGCCATGTTTCTTTTATTACCATGTTTCTTAATGTGTTTCCTTTTTCTTTTTTCGACCTGTCTGTTCCGGAATCGCTCCTCGGTTCCAGAGACACAGTCAGGTGAGTCAATGTTTGGTTGCTTTTATTATTTGTTTGCCTCTTATTATTTACTTTATGCGTATTTTCGATTTGCATGCCTCAATTTCTTCTGGTTTTTGTTTGAAGAATTTTTGTCTTTTAATTAAGTTTTGTGCTGTTTCGTCTGACTGACGGAAAATATGAAAATTTGAACATCTTCCGTCAATTGTTTGACTAGGCAAAATGATGTTTGAGTAAGAGCTCTGTGATAAATCATGTAGTACAGAAACAGAGTGAATAAGATTGATCTATCTATGTTGAAACCAGACTTATTTTTTGTATTCTTAATAAATGCAATTAATTTCACAATATTTGTGTTTTAAGAGCTAACTGCAGGGATCAAATTCTTCAGTGCTTTCTTTGAACTTAAGGCTTTTCTGATTTTTTTTTTAATAAAAAAAATCTGATTGTTAACCATTTATAAATTTTCTAAATTTTCACCCAATTTTCCCTTTTTGTTCAGACTACGAAAAGCATGCAACATTGTACCCTAAATCTCACCTATCTTAAAGTTTGCCAGTTTCTTGATATTATAATCTTCAGTCAGCAACTTCCGTTTTCAGCATAATAATTGACGATGAGAATTTATTGTACTAGAATTATTTTTACAAACGTTTATGTATATTTAGAATATTTACCATCCTTTATTTCATTAAAAAAACATGCCTAAATATCGTAGCATTTTAGTTCAAAATTAGATTTCATACACTTTTCGTTTTTGAGTAATCCTTGCGGAAAAAATGGGGCACTCTTGCTCACAGAAATATGTTTGTTACCCTCCTTACCTCCTGTAAAGATATACTTTGTCATCTTCTTTTGCCTAAATATACTTCATAAATTTTCATTTTTAGACATACATTTTACTTACTGTCGTCATAGAGATTGAAGTGTTTATTGTAAAGGTGGCATCAAATTTCCAATTTTTGAAAAGCCCTAAAATACATTTCAAAACCCAGATTTGTATCAGAAAATATTTTTAGATGAATTCTCATGGTAGTATAGTTGCATTTAGAAGGTTTGAATGACTCTTTTTTTGCATCAATCGAAAGTTTATTTTTCTTTTGATGGTAGTTTTCCATCACTTCGTCAAGAAAAAAATATCCTGGATGCAGCAAAATCTCGCCTCAGAATTAAGAAAAGATAATTAAATGGATGAATACCAGTTTAGGTTGTTTTTAAACCGCAGTTAAAAGAGCTAATTTGGTAGTCGTCTATGTGAGAGACAGTAAACATAAATACGATATTGATTTATTTCATTTATAGTGTTGTCTTATCCCAGGTATAGGATTTCTCATTTATGTTAATCTAATTTTAGTTATTTTGCATGATTTTTTTTCAAAAGAGTTTTTTGTTGTCCAATATAAATGCTCCTGGCGTCTAGGTGTAAGATCTCGAGCAATTACCATCCATTGCGGAATCGTTACGATAAGGAGTCCCTCAAGCATCTTCCAGTTATTTTCAAGTGTAGTCCAATGATGTTTTACCTTATGTTTTGGTCATAAGGGAATTCTCCTCTAATGAAAATAATGGCAGCAATGACAAATGAAGCTATTAACACGATCTCTTAAGATAAAGTGATTTTTTTCCCGCCCCAACAATGTTAATGCTTTCCAACTGGTGTGCACAGATCGCGATTCGCTAGTGTTATTTTACCACAATTATAAACATTTTTATTTATGTTTATCTAGTTTTAGTTGTTTTAAATGATTATTTCTCCAAAAGAGTTTTTTAATTATCAAATTTAAAATGCTCTTAGTCTAGGTAAGATAAGTTCATATCGAGCAATTTTACCATCTCATGCGGAATCGTTAAAGACAAGAGTCACCGGAACGCTTTACAACTAATTTCATTCGCTGAGGCTGTTTTCAAGTGCAGTCCAATGATGTTTTACTTTATGCTTTTGTCGTAAAGGAATTTTTTAATGAAAATAATGGCAGAAATGACAAATGAAGCCATTAACACGATCTCTTACGATTAAGTGATTTTTCCCTGTCTCAATGGGGTTGATACCTTCAAACTGGTGGGCTCAGATCATGATTCGCTAGTGTTATTTTACCACAATTATAAGATTTCTGATTTATGTTTATCTAATATTAGCAATTTTAAACGATTATTTCTCCAAAAGGAGTTTTTTATTGTCCAATTTAAAACACTTCTGGAGTCGAAACAAGATTAACTCATATCGAACAATTACCATCATCTACTGCAGAATCGTTGAAGATAAGTGTCAACCGAGCATCTTACAACTAATTTCATTGCTGCGGCTGTTTTCAAGCACAGTCCAATGATGTTTTACCTTATGTTTTTGTCATAAAGGAATTCTCCTCTAATGAAAATAATGGCAGCAATGACAAATGAAGCCATTAACACGATCTCTTGCGATAAAGTGATTTTTTTCCGCCCCAACGATGTTAATGCTTTCAAAGTGGTGTGCTTTAGATCGCGATTCGCTCCAAATCGAAAATTACGCAGGATATTTCTGCAGCTGTTTTATTCGACCGTCCGTAGTCGCTCTATGTGCACTTCAGGGGATCGATATCATCAGGGGCTTTAGTCATAAATAATGAAAAGGAAGTGTGGGGGGAGAGGGGGCAGGGGGAAGGCCGTTGAATTTAGCAATACCCACACCGTATAAGTAAATAAAGAGCATAGTTAAAAGGCTTTTATTTTTCGTTTCATTTTATTTTCTACCTTACTTTTTTTTATATTTTGCTCTTAAATATGCGAGCTTCAAATATTCTCATCAAGCGCTTTCTAATATCCAACGGTTAGAAGGTTCATTAAAATATATTGCCAAACCGTACCCGCGAGCATAGTAAAAAAAATTGTACTTCCCCCTGAATTCCGCTTTCTTGCCCCCCAGCACGGAGGAAAAAAAAGTTGCCCCGGGACACGTAAAGAAGAAGGATAGAGTAGTATAAAGAGAGAGATAAAAAAATGTATCCCCCCCCCTCTCACTCTAATGCGAAGAGCGAAGCGGCCCTTGTTTTTTTACGCTCTTAAAATCTTAAAAAACCATGTTTGTATTTTAAAAACCATTAATGACTAAGCTCTTTTTTTTTTCTTTTACCCGGCTCTAAATGAAAGGAGAGACAAAAAATAAAGAGGATTGGGGTGGGGGCTGGGAGAGGGGAACCCTGGGTGAGGAACAGTGGTGGGGGTGGAGCGAGAAATGAAGACGCAGACACGAGCCGTAATGAAAAACAGCCGGGTAAAAAAAAAATGCGGGCATAAAAAAAGAGCGCCAAATGACGACGCGGGTAGAATCTAGAGAGGAAGGAAGAAGGGTAGGGGTAGGGGTAAAGTAAAAAAAAAAATGCATAAAAAAACTCAGGCTGCGCCCTTACATCGTTTTTAATAAGAACATTCGTTAAAAAAGAAGCGAATGCGAGGTTTTTATGAGAAGCAAAATACTTAATGGAGAAGAAAGTCGTTACGGTCTGAAGAAGCAGAAAAAAAAGTAGTTAAAAAAAGAAAAACTTGTTAAGAGATGCAAATGCATTTCGATTAGAAAAACTCATTAACGAAGGACGAAACACGCCCCCTACCCTCCCGGGCGCCAGAACCCTTGTCCGCCGATGCGCTCGCGACACGTGTTTGTGCAGCTCCGCTGTTGCACCCCTCCCCCCCACAACAGCCCCCCGACTCTTATTAAAAGAGCACCCCCTTCACCCGTGGGGGGGGGGATTTGTTTTTTTTTAATTTGTCCTCTGCAGTGCAGAGTCAGAGGATGGAGAAGAAGGGAAAAAAAATGTCCCTGCCCACTTTTAATTTGGTCGCCATTTTCTTCCCTCCGCCCTGGGTAATCATATGCGGAATGCGATTTCTCGAATAGGTTTTAAGCGAGCCGCCCCCAAATTCTTTTTTTATCTTTCCTCGTTAGGATACTGCAACAATAAGTAATTAGCGTCTGCAACCCTCTTGCTAAACATTGATTTATTTTTTTGTCAAGACCGAAGCCAAAACAGGCAATTGCCAATATTGACGGTAATGTGCAGATCCTATACATACAAAATAAAAACGAAATTCCTTTTAATTAGATCAGAATTTTAAGAAACCAGCATTGTTGATCTAGAATATTCCCATTTTCCCTTTCATGAGCTCATCAATGACTTTCATGGAAGGAAGTAGTTCAATGTTGTTCATAAGATAGCTCTTGTGGTCTAGCATCACCACCACAACCCTCTTAGTAAACAATGATTTTTTTTTTCGCCAAGACCGAAGCCAAGATAGTAAATCGTCAATATAGTTGAAAATTAGTAGAATCAATATGCCTCTGCAAAATCAAAAAGGAAATTCTTTTAATTAGATCAAAATTTCAAGAAACCACCATCGTTGATCTAAAATTTTCCCTTTCATGAGTACCGTCAATGCCTTTTATGTTAGGAAGTGTTTCATTTTGTTAATAAGCCAATTCTTCTAATCTAGCATCAAAACAATGGCCGCGACCACAAGTGGTTCAGCACTTCTGCACAAAAATAATTGGAATTACTAGAAAATCTTTAGGTATATGGGATTCCATAAACTTTTATAGTAACGATACAGCTTTTTCTCAAGTAACATTGACAGCTTTACTTTAGAAGAAGCTGTTCTGTTACTTTTGAACTTTCATAAAGTTCAGTTTTGTAAAGATTTTCTAGTAACACGCATTATTTTACAGTATTGAAGCATCAGAGGGTGCACATCTGCATTTACGAAAACTTAAAGTGCAATTTGAACTTAAAAACAGGATTCATGAGTACCTGATTCACGAGCTCGATTGCGGTTCTTTAGAATTTATCCAACAACATACTTCACTCATGATTCAAACATCTCTTCATCAACATGAAACATTTCTCTTTTCAGTGGGTACGAGCTAGTAGTCGCTTTTACTCAAAAAGTCACCTTAAGACTTTAACTACACATCGATCATAGATGCATTACTTTTTTTTCTAAATAAAGTAGAAATGATGAACTTAATCCGTAACACACACCCCCCCTTCTTTCGTCCATCTTCAACTGGTATGTTTGGCTAGTGTAGTTTGACCAAAAACGTTTTCCTGGGTATAACATAGCTGTTTGTATTTAAAGTTTTTCTTACAATCAATTGCCATTCTTGCGATTCTGAAGCATGTCAAATGGTTTTTCACAGTAAGGATTATTTTCGGAAACTAACGATAGAAAGAAAATTTCCCGTGCCTGTTGTTTCTTTTTATGAGCTATTTTCTTGACCAATTTATTTCTTTCACCTTCCCCACTCCTCCAAATATCATAATTTGAAACTAAATAACATCGCTGTGTGGTGAACGATTTGTGATATTAGTCAAACAACACGTGAGAAGTCTGTATCTCGTCAAACAGGATTTTTTTTTAAATCGAAAAATACATACCAGTTAATGCACCTGTATTTAAAGCCTGTTGTTTGCATGGATTAATTTTATTTCTGATTATGTTAATTACATAAATCGGTTGCAGTTTTAAACTTGTATTCTTTTGTTCTAGTCTGAAACTGGAATGTGAGAAACTTGCAAGTGAAAAGACCGAAATGCAAAGGCATTACGTCATGGTAAGTGCAGTTTTCTTTTACGAATTAAGTTTAGTGTAGTCCTTGGTCAGTCGGGAAAATACGATTCATCGGCATTCTTTAAAGAAAATGAGAACGTCGTTTTATTAGCGACCCTGAATTTAACAATTAATATTTTAATGTTTCAATTACGTCATGCAGTACTAGTAATCTGACTAACTTTTAACCCTTTAAGCGGTTTGCCCGTACGGTGTACGTGCTACCCGAAATTGGCCTTATCTGGTTTGCCCGTACGGCGTACGGGCATCGATATTTTCAGATTTCCTTTTCTTGTTTGCCCGAACTGTTCGGAAAATTGTAAACCTCAAAATTCACAGTAAGTGTGAAAGAAATTTTTGCATAATTTGTAAACCATTCATTACTGCATGCCGAATGTACTTTAGAAAAGCAAATATTTCGAGATTTTGTGACCAAAATTGTAAAATAAAAAATGTTGTAAAAGCATTGAAAATGAAAAAAAAAATAATAATAATAAAAAATTCTTAATATTCTTATTCTGTTAAGTATGGTACTTAACTATATGAAATAAAAAAATATGCCTCTTTTGGAAGCATTTCTGGTAAAATAATTGGAGCGCTTAAAGGGTTAAATCACTATTTTTTGGACTATTTCTTTACGAAATACCTGCGACACTGGTGAATTTATTGTAGTCCTTGGTCAGTGAGAAAAATAATATTCATTGGCCTTCTCTAGAGAAAATAGGAACGTTGTTTTATTAATGACCCTGAATGTACCAATTATTAGTTTTACACTTATATTTCGGTTACGTCATGCAATATTAGGGGTTGCCGTAACTTTCAAATGCCTTTTTTTTTTAATTTTTGTTGAAGTAATTCTTGAAAATTCAGAGCTGAAGGACTGGTTGTTCGGTGGAGGAACGTGCAATTTTTTTGCATAAGAATTAAAAATACAACGTTATTGTTCACTTGCTTGTGAAAATATTTTAACATTTTAATTAAAAATATGATTTCAAAGTGATCCGAGTTACTAAATCGTTCCGTAAAAACGATATCATTATATATATTTATACATACTTTTTTTTTGGTTCAAAAGTTAGGTATTTTAAATTAAGTCATCTTGAGGAAATAGGGACTGAATAACTAGGATTTGCTGTTTGATTTGTTATTAATGCGAAATATTCTAAAGGAAGCTTAATGTAATTAAAGCAGCACATTTTACGTGCAATTAAAAACTAGTATCCGATTTTTAGCTGCACATTAAATGCTTAACGCATTTCCAATGAGAGTGAAAGGTTTGGATTGTGTTTTAGAGCGCTAATAACTTACGCCGAGTGAACTTTCTCACATAATTTTAATACTTCCACTTTTTTAACTGTGTTAATCCATTTGAATTTCCCCATTTATAACATATTTTTTTCTCTTTTCAGTATTATGAAATGTCATATGGCTTAAATGTCGAAATGCATAAGCAGGTAAGGCTTACTTAGTTTAAATTTGTCTTTATAAAAATGTATACTAGGAGGTTTGGATAAGTCAAGCTAAGCGGTTGGATACAAAAGGAAAAAGTAAATAGTGTAAAAAAAGTAATTAATACGTTTTTAAGCGGAAAAACAGGAATTGCTTGGAATAAATAAATGCAATCGCTTAGAGCAAGAAATTCCAGCATGTGTGAGGTCATGTACTTTGAAAAAATGATGTTATAGTATTTTTTCAAAAGCTGTCGTCACCAACTGTAGTTCTCAAAAGATTAAAAGAAAATAGTAGGTCTCTTTGATGCTTAGAAATCAGTATAGTTCATATATAGTTTTTTTCTGGTATATGTTTATTTTTATATGCTACTTAAATCAATATTACATTTTTACTTGGAAAACCTGGAAAAGTTAAGTTATGCATCATGTCATATTTTGGTAGTATAGGCAAATATAGCTGATGAAATACATTATTTGCTTTGGAATAATACTACAAATAAAGTGATTCAGTTTTTAGAAAAATTTGTTCAAATTTTATAGCCTGTTATGAAATTTTTATAGTAAATGTGCATTTTTTGTGCTGCTTAGTAAGTGCTGCCATGTGTAAGAAATTTAGTTACTCATAGTTTCCTGTTTATGTTCTTATCAATTTTGTAATATTTTGTGATAATTTGTTGGGTGGGCATAGTTATTTATTGAATTTTCCTTAAAAACGGACTTAATAAAGACAAGGACTTAATAAAACTTAATTTTTCGTATCAATACAACAGAGTCAAACCATGGAAAATAATTATGCATATTACAAAGAAAATAAGCATAACACTTCAAAAAGGAGGAAAAAATAGCTATGAAGCGGTTAATTTACAACAAGTATACATAACTAGTTATTTGCTGAAGTTTCTTACTAAGCGTACATTGTGTTAGTGAAAAGTTGGCCTATACAACAAGAAATCCAAACAGTTAATATTTTCATTTGTAGTCATTAAAAGTATTTTTTTTTTACTTTCTTGATCATGAGAAGAACATTTTTAATTTGTTGATACATCTGGTTTTTAAACAATTTAATTTCAACTGTTCAAAATGAAAAATCATCGTAATGAAGTACAAATTTGCTACGCAATCCTGCAAAATATTTGTAATATCTCCTTGACAAATTCTTTTTTATTTAAATTGATTTTCATTCTACTCGAAGCACTAATCATTTTGACCATGTTTCCTATATACACTATTGTTACACCATTACGATAAAAATAAGTTAACTGATTGGGCGATTCTATTTTTTTCCCGTCATTTAATTCAATCCAATAAAATTCTGTTCTTACATCCTCATACTATATATTTTGCGTTCAATTTTATCGAATAGCACTTGAGTATAGTTGTTACTGAGAAGAAACGTTATCTTGTAATGGATGGATGATATTCTTTACTAAATCCTAGCTTAAGTTCGTGTTGAAATTGATTCTATAACCATTTTTATTGTTTGGTATATGCTATTATTATTATTTAGTGTAGTCTATTAAGACTCTTGCGGTATAAAACCCAATAGAGCCAATCAGTTTTATTGAATCTTCAATTTAGAAGTAATTAAACTATTCGTAGATACTTTTTGAAGTTTTCATTCCCTTGATTTTTATTTTACTTCATTACTAATTATTATTGTTATTATTATTTTCATCTCACTGAAGAGACTTCGTTTTAGCAACATAATATAATTGAATAATTGAGTTAAAGTTCTACTTTCGCTTTCACAGACAGTGTTAGTTTACAGTTGACATTATTAAAATATTTTTCTTAATTTATTTATGACATTTTAAGATATCAAACTTTCTTATTTGATCATCTTTCCGATTCAGCTTACTTCAATAACGAAAATGTTATTTCCCATCATTTTAACTGTTTCATTAGAATCGCTCTGCTCAAATCTCATTTCAGACAATAATAAATACCGTTATTGTTTCATGATCATTTTAAATGCATTTATATAAATTTATTTTGAATTAATAATTTTTTGTACTGTTTCACCATTAATATTAAAATAATAAATTGCTCGAAACAAAGTCTTCTGAAGAAGCATTTCAAATTGATTCTTTTAGTATGATCCTTGCACCATCAGATCCGAAACAAATTACTCTATCGAAAAGCGAATTATATACTTAAATTTACTTCGCATTAAAAGTTGTTATAAGTATTGAATTTTCATCTTATTTTGAGTGAAACTAAGCTTTTAAATTTCATTAGAAATAATGAATTTGAAGAGAATTTCATTGCATTTTTGATATTGATTATTCAATACCACGCTCCGCTCAATATTAAAAATATCGCTTTTCAAATGCAACTTAAAATCTTGCAAAAAACCCCCCACTTTATAAGCAACTGTAACAACTTGCATTATTTGTTTAATTCTGGCGTCAAACATAAGTCCGATTACGCGTGCACTCCCCGCCTCCCCTTTTTCGAACACACTCATTGCGTTCTAATTGCAAAACTCATTTTAGTAAACTGATTCTCTGAGTAGCGTGTCAACATTATTTACCGATTTTTAATAGCGGCTTTTCTTGCGAGGTGACTCTTTGATAGGGTCGGGGGAAAACGATTCGAATGTTCGGATTAGGTTCCTTCTCCCCCCTCCCCCCTCCTTTTTCGAAAGTGCCAACCCTTTTAACTGAATTAACGCATGGATTCGGAAACCGTGTGTTTCCAATAATAAAAACGAATATTTGAAAAGTCTTATCCTTTCTTTTTTTTCTCGTTCCTTTTTGTGCCTTCTCTCTCTCGTCTTTATTTTAATTCTGTGAGAGCAGTGAAGGGGGGTGTTGGGGGTTGGATGAAGGGGGGAAGAGGGATTCGAATCGCAGCGGCTGCGTTATTTGCATTGAGAATCTCAATCTGTTTAAGTCGAGGCATCGGAGTCTTCGTTATTTTAAGGCAGGCGTCCGTCGGTGGTGTTTGTGCAGTAGCCGGCTCGAGAGTAATGTCGGTAGTGCCGCGAGGCGTCATCCCGAGAAAACTACGGATCAAAATGAATGGCGCCGAAAAAGAGGACCATTCATCGCCTCCATCTTTGAACACTTGTGGAGATTCGGTCAATTTGGCGGCGATTGTTCTACTTTTTTTTAAAGAGTTCATCTTTTTCAGTTTCGTGCATATATAGGCTCCGGCAAGCGATGCACTTGCACTCCCTGTCTTTTTTGGGGGAAAATTAAGAAAAAAAATAATTACTGTATTTTTTTGATCAAAAATGCTTTATTAATTATTTTTTATAAAAAAAATAGCGATTGTTTTGAGAAAAAAAAATTTTTTGCTCTTTTATTTTTGTAAAAAAAAACTTTTTTTGGGGCTTTCTTTTTGAAGAGAATGTATTTTTAGTCATTCAGTAAATCATCACCGCAAAAAAAAAAAACATGATCGGGACCCGCGAATAATTCGACCATTGACAATCGGGAGTTTAGTGTTTTTCTATGCCTCAATAATTCTGAACTTACCGTTTAGAAACTACTCTTGAATATTGATTCAGGTAGTTAAAATCTCTCTTTCTTCGTTTTAATGTTCTAGGCGATGCATTAAATTATGGAAATCTTGTGTTCTCGTAATGTTACGAATTAAAAATGGGGAGTTTTTGATGTTTAAGAATTATTGTTTTCTGGCTCAAAATTGTACTACTTTATTGAAACAATTTTTTTTTTACTCACCTTTTAGGTTAACTTCTTAAAGTTGACGCTGTAATTTTTATGTAATAATAATCTTTCTATAGTCCTAAAACATGATGGCCGACAAAACGTTTGGTATTTGTCTAAAGTTAGCTAAATATTTTGACTTCGAACTTAAAAATTACTCGCAAAACCAAATTGGTTAATTGTAAAAACAAACATGACATTTAATTTTATGTTTGGTAATTAAATTTAAATTACCTGTCATATGTGACTTTCTATGACTCGTGTTAAGCATGTATTAAAATACTTGGTTTAAACGGTTACTGTCACACAGAGTATTTTAACAGCTGACGTAAGCGTTCATATTACATGAGAATGTTTTAAAATGCTGCCTAAAACTCTTAGTTTAAAATGTGTAAGTTTTTAATACACTACAAACTCATTCAAATATAAAAAGTCTGAAATGTATTTTTTCTTTATCCTACAAGGAGCTGTATTATACAATGAAATATGTTAACAAGGAGATGAAAACTTAGTAATAAGTTATAATTAGAGGCAAAACAAGAGATGAAAAAAATCCCACTTTCAGGGTTTTTGGCCTTAAATTTCATAAAGGCGGTTAAAATGTAAAAAAATTATAATGAAAATTCACAGAATTTGCTGATTAAAGTTAAGTGCTATTTGCAAGAGTAAATGTAAATTGTTAGCCTCAAGCGAGGAATTTTTGAATTGCATATTTAATTAAACAACGGCACCCACAAACGACTCAAATGATTAAACTTTGCCCTCATTGTTATTAAACAGAACCAGTTTTCCCTTTCCCACGGGGAACACTTTTTAATTAAAAGACTTCTGCAAAACCAGTGGAGAAAAAATTACTCTTTACAAGCATTGAAAGCTGTACCGTGTGAAAATGGAAGTGTAACCTAAGTTTTTGCATCTCCTATTCTTTCTTCCGTCAGGGTCCGATTTAGAAGTTTTCAGACAGTAGGCCCGACATATCTGAAGGGACATTAAATTGTATAAGTGGGGAAGTAAGAAGTAAAAGGATGTAAGTGGACAAATTCAAGTTTTGAGTAAAACGCGTTTGAAGATCAGACCTTTGGTAAGATTTCATTGAAATCGTTTTCCGAACCCTGCTAAATATCAGCACCAAACAGGCCTACTATACCATCTCTTGCCGAAAACAGATAAGAAATTCTCCTACCATTTGCAATAGCTATCTCCATTTTTTTATTTTTTGCACTTGCATCCTTTTGCTTCTCACTGCCTCAATTGAAGAAAGTACAGTAGAGTTTAAATTGCTTAATTTTTTTATTGCATTTGTATTTGTGTAGTCTGTGGTACTAGAATGTAAATAAGTTAGATTCAATTTTATTTCACTCAGGTCACATGGTCACACACACATAGCAACCAAGGGCGGATCCAGAAATTTTTCAAGGGAGGGGCGATTAATTTTTCTTACTATTTACTATGCATGCTGGTTTGCAAATATTGATCACCAAGGATTTGTTCTTCAATTCCAAAACATTTCCGGAGGAGAAAGCCAAACCTTCTTCCCCCTACTTCACTAAAACTCGTATGAAATTGAATTTTTAACACTTCAATATCGAAAAATTGACAGTAAAGAGTGCCCCAAGGGAGGGGCGATCGCCCCTCCCTTGCATCCGCCCCTGATAGCAACTACTTCACACGAGCTTAACCTAAACCTTAATGACATTAGATTAAGTACATATTTTTTGATCATGTCGCTATATTTAGTTCTTTCCTTGCCCTTGAAAATACTGATAAATTGTTTTAGGGATTTCCAGAGCTGGCAAATAAGTCTGCTTTAAAAGATCTATATATAAATTAGGCTCTGGTTTCTGTTAAATACTTTAAAGTTCCTGAAAGTTCAAAATTAAAAAAATTGAAATAATTTTTTATTTGATTATCTATTTGAGGTAACCCTTTACATGTAATTGTAACCCTTTACATGTGATCCGAAATGGCGTTTGGTTCTTGCTTTGAGGGGCCTCTACCTTCTTATAGTCTGGGCGTTCTTCAGCAAAAGAATCACCGTGCGCGATTCTGTGCCTATAGGGTAAAAAAGAAGTTTCCATTCTGTTTCCGGAGAAGCCATCTGCTCTTTCTAAGCATCTCATTTGACACGTGCTACGTCCTTCGAAACCTTTTCTCCCCGTTCCATCCCCATCCTCCTCCATTCCCGGGAGAATAGCGAAGAGAAGGGTGGAAGAGTGTTCCAAAAGCTCTGAAGACTCCCGAAGATACGACTGAGGTTTTGAGCAAGGGGGGAGATTCACGATCAAAAGGAACCGACTGCATTAGAATGAATTATTGACAGTTATTTTTCATCGCTGTTCCCGCTCGGCATGTTGTTTTTTTTCTTCATGTTTCGTTTTTTCATGTTTTTTGCCCCCTTCATTTTGAGGGAAGCTTGTTTCTTTTCACTCCACTTCATTCTAAACCAGGGAGCAACGCCTGGAAAGAAATATTCCTCCAGAACTCTCAGACTTTTTTTTTTCTTCGATTCGTTATCTGTTCCTACATGTTAATTTAAAGCTTATTGGTGCTACATGTTTCGTCTTTCGCCTCACGAGCAACTTCAACCCCGAATCCAGGAATTGTTTCGTCGCTGGAGATTGTCAAATGCAAATGGCGCGACGTTCCATGCAGCTTCGTAATTCTCTCTTCAGCCCTTCCAGGTCAATTCTTCTTGCGTCTGAGTGAGCAACCAGCAAACGAAGACCGATATGTTGCTCTTTCAACCCAGCAAGTTTCATATTTAGAATGCATACGGCATTTCAGGCTCCCACCCCTTGTTTATTATGGGTAAACTTGGTGGTAGAATCAAAATCTCTAACTTGCATGGGGGAAGGGAGGACTTTTGAGGGGTACATTTTTCTCATGTTAAAGCTTTGGACATTGATGATTTTACTTGTCAATTACAGTTGGTACATCGCTTTTCATACTTACATTGCTTTACTTTTCCATTAGATTTTAAAGTGGAACGGTTTCGTTTAAATTTATTTGATATTTGAAATAATTGTAAGCACCATATTTTCCCTCTCCTCTTTCATACATTTAACGTGTAGCTGCATAAATTGATTATAAAAAATTAGCATTAAATAAAAATGGGATTGAAATATTGCATTTCAAAACCCGTGTAGTTCAGATTTTCAATGTGCGTGTATACGTGTTTGTTTTACATTTTAAAAATCGATAGTTTTCCTCAAGGAAGTATGCCAATGACGTATTTGCTGTTAACTAAATTTATTTAGTTTCCTTCGCCTTCCTTGTAATTCCAAGTTTCGATCCATTGCTTGAACACCACCGTTTTACAACATGTTTTTAAATAATCCTGGAGATATGGTTTTATTCTTCCTTTCAATGTGAACTATATTTTTTATCTATGATATACATTCTTGGTCGCCTCTATTTATATCATTTACAATGAGCCTTACCTGTTGATCTCAATTTTATCTCTCCTAACAGAACTTTTTTCATTCCCAGACACATATTTATTTGAATGGGGGAGTTTCCGAAATTTCAAAAGTATTTTTTTCTGAAAGAGCATGCCTCAAAGCATAGGAATTGACCATTTTTTTTATTTTTTGACACAGTTATATATTTTTTATGAATTATTTTAATCGATGCGCAGATGCTATTCCAAAAAAAAAAAAAAAACTGCGCATGACGTCAGTGGTGCACGTAAGCGCGAAATCTAATTGGTTGTAGTGAGATGACGAAGGTCGTGACCTCAACGATTCGTGCGATTGGACAACTCAAGTCAACCACAATGGTGTTATTATTGGAAAGAGAGCTGTTAGGTGCACCACTGACGTCACAAAAACCACGCCCCGTTTTCAAGGTAGGGTATTTAAAAAAATTCATAAAAAATAAACTGTTGGGAAAATTAAAGTAATTTCCGGGCCCATGTTATTTTTTTACATCATTCAATTTCAGTAATAAAAAGTAGTACTTTTGACTGAAGGAAACTCCCCCATATCAATGAAACTTTGTGAAATGTTGCCTTCATGTGTTCAGCGCCTTGTGCTGCCTTTGTACAGCACGGGAAGTAGTGTCACAAATTCACGTTAAAGCGTGCATTCGTGATGCTTCAACAACAAAGCACTATAAAACAAAACCTTCCGCAATAAGTGCAGGTACTCGAATGAATAATCAGTTATCACGGAACTGTGTTGTGAAGACACTGAACATTTCGCTAATGAGACTGAATATTCAATCAGTTACTTCTACTTCGACTTCTAGTAGACACTAAACGTTGGAAGGTCAGATTCTTCTCTGAAATATTGTGTGTTTGTCTGCATGAATGTGTTTCATTACTCGTGACTTTCACTGCTTTCTTTTATGTCTAATAACGTGGAACATTTTGAGATTGCTTATTTATTTGTATGGGTTGGTGTCTATGAAGCGGTCTGAGTAATTCCGGTGCAGTACAAAGTATCAAATCAGCTAGCCAGAATTTTGGAATTCTCGAAATCGGGACGTTTTCATTACCTTCAATTGATTTTTTTTTTCAATATAAACTTTATGAAAAAAATAAAAACAAACTTTGGCTGAAATTCATTATCCGAACACGTGTAAAAAATTGCTTGGGAAAAATTGCAAAACCCAAAGTAGATAAAGTATGCCAAAATACTGGATGTATTTGGTGCAAATACCTTAAAGGATATGTAAATACCTTGAGTTGACGATTTGAAAATAAAAGGAATTGTATTGTAATAATAGTTTATTTTGCCTCAAAAAATATGTTGATCAAACACGTTTATTTACTACTTCAAACTGCGAGAGTAAATATTTTTTTCAACCAGAAAAATATACCAATGATGTGAACTACGGGGGTTCAGAGTACGAAGTAACATCATTATTAGAAGTTATTCCAAATCCACTCAAAAATAAATAAATAAATGAATAAAAATTTAAAATAAATAAATAAATAAATAAATAAAATATAAAAAACATTGATTAGAATGAAAGAGATGTGACAAAAAAGTTGTTTTAGGAATTACAAGTTAGAAAAAAAAAATGCACTTAAAATAATTCTTGGAACTTTTTTTGTAACACATATTCAAAATGCCAACAGAAAGGAACAAAAATCATTAATTAAAATAAAAGAGAAATGACGAAAAATTTGTTTTTAGAATTATAAGTTAGACAAAAATTCCCCACTAAAATCAATTATTAGAACTTTTAGTAACGCATATTCCAAATAGCAACACAAAGAAAAAAATTTCCATTTTGACATATCGAATTCAAAATATTGTTCTTTGCAATAACAAATTGCAATAGGCGTGTGTGTGCCCGCAGAGATGGAGATCCGGGACTCACCTTGTTGTAGACTCCGAGGTCGGTGGATGTTCCAGGGGGTGGAGTACCGGCCGCCCTCTCTGTGGCAGACTTCGAATCCAATCTGGAGAAATGACTGTGCGACAGACGGGAGGTCACGGGAGGTCACTGTGACCTCCCAGTAATTTCACATTCGGCACATTTTGCTGACGATTCGACAATTTGAAAGCAATATTGTAACAAAAGAAATTATTTGTTCTCTTTAGTTTTTTGAATTGTTTTTTAAAAGATGCCTAATGGTTTTTTCTCACTAAATGTTAAGCATGTACAAAATGTGTGCATTCTTGTATTTTATCATTCGGTAAAATTGGAACTTCATTCGGCAAAGTGATAATTTTCCCCCTCCCAAAAAGTTTAGTTCGGGGCGCCCCTGACGACAACAGAGATGGAAAATGAAAATAGATAGCAATTTGTTATTGCTCAAAAAAGAAAAAAGAGAGAAAGAGAGAGAAATAATGGCAACTAGAAAGAAAGGAATATCAACTAGTAAATTTGCTTCTATTGCCCCTGGCGACCAGAAAAAATTCCAGCTCTTGACCTCTAATGAAGACGCTATCTTATGACACTTGGTGCTTTCATCACTTGAAGTTATATCCCAAATCCCCTTCCGAGGTATCGACTCACTTTGGGGCGGACCCCTCTGCGGCGACGATCCACTTCTGCAGCACGGGTTATTAATTTTTGAACGCGGCGTGAGGACGACCGATAATTAAAACAGATCGCAGCCATTATCTATTCATTAGGGCGCACCGCAGCGCCAATTACCGTCCGCCTCTTACAAGCAGGTTCCGACAAAATAGATTTACTGCGCACTTCCCTCACTCGCTCCCCCCTTAAAGTATTCATGTTGTGAACAGGAGTTGCGGGGGGGGGGGGGGGTCAGAGAAAAAATATTTTATTGCTGGTCTTCATTATGTAAGCGGATTACGGCTCGAAGGCAAAATAACAAATCTTAGTCAACCGTTTGTGTCTTGGTGGGCTCCGAGAATTCTTCTCTCTCCTGATCATCTCCTCCGCCGTTCGGTTAATTTGGTCCCCTATCAGATTAGGCTTGACAGGAGTTATGTTCTTAAGTCGAGTGAACACGGGAGTTTGTTTAATTCATCCCTATTCCGTTTTGGAAAGCATGTTGGTGGAGCTACTTGTGTCTTCTCATCAATAAAACTTGCCTTCGGGCTATATTTAACTTTGCGCAACAAGCGTTTGTGCTGCTGTGTTTGTGGAGAAAAAGGACGGTTTGGTGGTGAGTGGTAACGGGGAGGAATTTGTCGACAAGTTGTATTTATTCCCTGGAAGTGCTCATTTTCTGAAATGCAGATGTTGTAAATGGGAAGGGATTCTTTATTTGCCATTCGTTTTAATGCTATTGAACTCTTGAAATGAATAGGAGAGAGCGAACATTTTCCTCATTATATCCGTGCTCTGTATAAAGGGCTTCAAAGTATTTATTTATTTATTTGCCGCGGAAACATTTACTTATCAAGAAGAAACTGAAATTGAAAAAATTTTGCAGATATGTGAGTAAAATACGGCCTTACTTGACTTTACTTTTGCAAAGTAAAGTCATAACAGAAGGCATCATAACAGAAGTCATCTGTGATCAATTTTAAGCAAATCATTTTAAAATAGTTAATTTTATGAAAAATAAGTTCGCAAAAAAAACTTTCTTTTTGTGGCTACCCATGCTGGATCGTTGCTTGGCTGATTTGTCAGAAAATAGCTGTCAAAAATAAACTCTGATGTCCAAATAGTGTCTCTAACTGGTTTTCTCAAGAAGGAAGCTTTAGTAAAATGATATACCCATTACAGGTTTTTGTATGCAGTAACTAACAAGCGTCCCGTTTTTAGGCTACAGGGCATAAATGAGTTAATTCCTAATTGTTAAAATAGAAAAAACAAAATTTACTATCATTTCTTCATTTGTTTTAAAAATATAGCCCATTTATATGGGATAAACAATTTACTCCAGCATACCCTAATAAAGTATGCAGGTTTTTAGTAATGTATTTCAATTCATTTCATGAGGAATCGCCCCAAAAATTGATCAATTTTATCAAATTTCGTGAATGCTTTAGTCTTTTTTGCATTAAGATCATTACGAGAAATAAAGAAATAAATAAAAGTAAAATAAAATTCTGATTCTCGTGAAAGCGTTTTCATTCGTGAATACTTTGTTCTTGATGAAAAATACGTAATTGTTAATTGCCTACGTAACTTCTCAAATAATTGCCTACCATCTTCAACATTTAAATACCATAAAAGAGCTTCCGTATTTTAAATACAGCTTCTGGATAGTGTTTAAATTGCAATTGGTGCGGTTTAATTACTTTTTAGTTGTATTCTTTGTCATGGAAAGAGCACGGTTTGAAAATGTTCCTGTTCTCAATTAAATTAAATTACTGTATTTATCTACAACCAACAGTGAATATCGAATAAGACATTCAAAAATTTCTTTTTAAAACTTTTTTAGTTTCTTGTATTCGTTGGTAGCTAATTCAAGTACTTATCAACTCTAATACGAGCTCTTGTTCTAATAAACTTTAAACTGTTCATTTGCGCTCATCTACTCAACTGTAAATACTGTAGTTCATAACGCTGAAAAAATATATAGAGGACATTTATGTGAACAAACATTTATTTGGAGTATGTATTGAATGGAAAAAAACGAAATGTTAGCTTGTGCAAGTGTGCAAAAACTGTTATGGTAATATTTGGCATGGGAAAGTTATTTTATTTTACTTAGTGTTTTCTAATATTGTTATTCAGATAAATGAAATTATTCTGAAAAACACACATTTCTGCTGTTTTAAGTGAAATAGAATTAGAATATATCGTCGCCACTATGCTAAACTTACGAATGTGAAAACTGGCATTTTTCAGGAGGGCCAAAACACTGCATATAACTTTTTCCCACCTGACGTATTTGGTTATTTTTAATATTTAAACTCTTATAGAGATCTTTAAGTGTAAAACTATCGTTCGAAGGTATCGTTTTAATTTTAATTATTTGTAAAATTCGAGCTTGAAAAACGAACTTGAAAAACGCGATTTTTCACATTCGTTACTTTAGCATGGTGCCGACGATATATATATATATATATATATATATATATAATTTTAAATTATGTATAGTTAATTCAAAATTATTAACTAACTAAAGTTTTATTATTTTAAACTTATTTTTTTAAACTGATTTTGTTGATTTCAAGTGCGCTTACTGTCAATTATCTTGATACGAAAAAAAGAAATTTCAATAAGTCATCTGAGAGAACTGATATATATTTTTTGTACATTATTGATACTTTTTTTTTAAATTTTTTTTTCTATATCATCATTTTTTGTAATATTTTTACAAAATATTTCTACAAAAAAAAAGTTTACAAAATACTTTTTATTGCGATTACATACTATTAGTTGCAAATTTTCCTCGCAGAAATTAATTATTACTTTACATTTGAAATTCCTTGCTACTTTACTTCAATGATATAATATACTCTGGTAATATTTCATTTTGTTCAAGGGTTTTAAAATATTTGTTTTGAAACTAGCTCTCAGTCATTGCTCCATTATGATAAAAACTGTTTTGACGAAACTATTTCGTTGAAAGTGTTTTCCTGCATCATTCGTTTTTGCCTAACACTTTCCTTTTTCTGATCAAATTTTGTGTATAACTTTTCCGTTTTCAAATACGAAATATATTTATTGACGAATAAAGCTCTTGTTACTAAAGCAATGTAGTGGTAAGTTGAAAATTTTGTTCTGCTGGGCTAGCTGAATTAGAAAGTGCTATTTTAATAAAACGCAGTAGTTATCCATGCCATAGCTTTGAAATATTCATGAAATGTCTTTTATATTGCATTATATATACGACATATACTTTCTTTTGCAGTCCTAGTTTAAAAAATTAATTGACTTTTACTATAGCATAGTATGATTAATCCCTAATTTTATGATTATCATCATCATCGTTATTTTATTGATTTATTTTATTATTTATTTATTTATTTGCTTTCAAGTGACTGGTGTGTTTTTGCTTCTTACCTTTTTTCATTATTTTCTTTCTTCTTAATACCAGTTTTGAGTCGTTACCGAACTATATTTAGCAAACAAATCATAGCAGTCGGTAATGTTATGATTGTGCTAAAAAAAGACCTATTACCATTTGTTACGTTTGTTTATAACTCAAATAACCAGCTTTCTCGTGCACTTATATTTGACTGAACAAGCTGAGTACGAAATAACCTTACGGTCACTCTGTAAAAAATGAGTTGTTTTTACAGTATAATACAGCTAATTTTATAGTATTAAACAGTAAATATTGCTAATTTTACAGTAATAAACTGTAAAATTGCTGATTTTACAGTACTAAACTAAAATTGCTGCTTTCACTGTATTAAACTGCAAAATTGCTAATTCTTTGTTTAATACCGTGCATTTTAGTTTTAAACTGGAACATCTGCTGCCAGTATTATACTGTTGTTTTTACTGTATAATACAGCTAAATATTTCGGCAATAAACTGTAAAATAACTAGTTTTACAGTTTATTACTGTGCATCTTACAGTTTTAAACTGGAACCTCTGCTGCCAGTATTATACTGTTGTTTTTACTGTATAATACAGCTAAATATTTCGGCAATAAACTGTAAAATAACTAGTTTTACAGTTTATTACTGTGCATCTTACAGTTTTAAACTGGAACCTCTGCTGCCAGTATTATACTGTTGTTTTTACTGTATAATACAGCTAAATATTTCTCCAATAAACTGTAAAATAACTAGTTTTACAGTTTATTACTGTCCATATTACAGTTTTAAATTGGAACCTCTGCTGCCGGTGTTATACTGCAAAAACTACAGTTCATTTTTTTCAGTGCAGCTGAGGAGCGGCTTCCAGCTTAAAGTGGAGTCCAAACCAGTAAATTATAAACCGATGAAGAGCTGTATTAATAACAATTAATATTCCTATCTATACCGGTATTCGAACCCAGACACTTTTGCACTATAGCTGTCTGCTTTACTGACTGCCACGAGGTAACAATACTGTTTAGTATCACTACTAAAGCAAATAAATAAAAAGTGTTATTAATGATGGCTGATTTTGACAAAAAAAAAAAAAAAATCTAGATGACTTTTCATCTTAACCCTTTAACTGTCAAGTTATTTTGATTTTTAACACTTTTCCAAGCACAAACCCGAGAAACAGTCGGGTTTGACAAAGAGATGAAGCCGAAATAAACGTCTCCCGATATATATTCGGGTATAACAATACGATGCACTCAAAAAAAAAAAAAAAATACCCCGAGTAATACTCGGGCGTGACATTTTCGAAAACCAGCTGTGCCCGAGACTATCTCGGGCATGACAGTTAAAGGGTTAAAACTCACTCTTTTGTGTTGAAAAAAAGGGTACCTTGAAATCTCAAAATTCGTGACTACACGATAAAAGATTGATATTTTTACAGTATAATACAGCTAATTTTACTGTAACAAACTATAAAAATTGTTATTTTTTCAGTAATAAACTGTAAAATTGCTAATTTTATATTGCTTATATTGCCTCATCTCGGTGCACCGTTTAATCGTTATCGCGCGATTTGTGCCCGCTCCCTCCTTTCCGCCTGTTCGATCCGTGATGCAAATATCCGCACCGGAGCGTTCGGATTTCTGTCCCATCGTAATAGGAAATTAAGCGGCTTCCGCCATCCAATGACTGAACAGCCCTCCTCGAAGCCGGATTAATGCTAATAAGCGGCCTTCCCTTTGAGCACGTGTCAAATGTCCCGCAAAAGAGAGCGAGAGAGAGAGAGCATCCACTCTCTCTCTCTCTCTCCCAAAACAAGCTCCCGCATCCCCAACATCCTCCCCATCCTCCTCATCTCTGGCAATCTCGCCCGGACTCCGTGTCCGGCTTCAGGAATGACCGGTACATCCAAAAGTTATGCGTCACGGATTCCGCGTGTGAGCCGGATTATTTTCCTGGCCCACGCCTTTTCTGCCGCAGGCGGCTTTCGCCCGGATTCGGAGGATAGACGTTGATGAAACTGCGTAATGCCCGGAATTTGTTGGAGCGTACCCGTTTACCCTCTGTTTAGGAAGGAGGACGCTTATCATGCCTTGTTTCGCTTCTGCTTTCAGTTCCGCTGCTAAGTGGAATTAAAATATATATACGGCTCCGAATTTTCTATTTATTTCGACGAAAGAGTCGAATGCCAGCCACTGGACCGGATAGTGGAATATTTTGTGCTCATATTTAAGCATATGAGATCCTTGCGCATAAAGTTTCCATCGTCGTTTGAAAGTGAAATTACGAATATGTGTGTCTATATTCATGTGGTATTCTTGGACCTCGGAATTCACGTTTCAGAGGATGTTAAATATTTTGAAGCGCTGTGTCTGCATTTTAAATTTTCGGCCTCGGGAAGGAGCCATGCTGTGAAAAAGTGATGATTTGTGTTGACTGAACCGTAATTGCTTGCTGCATTTTGAATGGATAAATGGAGAACGTTGTTGAACAATGCTTGCGTTGATTTTGATATTTTGTGTAATGGTATCCGGAAATTGTTTCTTAAATTTATGTGTGATGTAAGTTGCTGGAAATGCTCATTAATACTCTCTCATTTTCTGTATGTAGTCTAATATTTTAATTTAATACTAGCCGTGTTATCCGGCGTTGCAAGATCTACCTCAAAAATAAACGTTGCGCCAAGTGTTCAATATAATCGGGCTTTGAAAAAAAAATGTAGAATTTTCTGTCAACGTGTGTTTAAAGAGCAATTTTATGTCTGAAATATTAAATTTAGACCTTTTGGACATTTTCCCAATTTCAAAAATTTAGTCGTTGTTATAAAAAACATAAACACTCAATTTCACGGTTTTTTTTTAATTTTATTTATTTATTTATTTATTGAAAATACCCCTTATGTGAATTCCTGGGCATCAGAGAACTTCTGAGCCAAATTTGGTACAGATGCAACAGAAACTGGATATGTAAGAGGAAGACCCACCTGTGTGAATTTCTGAGCACCAAGGAACCTAAATTTGGAAAAGATCTTACGTAAACAGAATTTGTATGAGAAACCACCTATGGAGTTTATACCCCCTATACACTGTTAAAACTACAGGTTGCACAAGACACCTTTAAGGGTCAAACGTCGTAGCACCAGCGGCACCCCCTGAGGGGTACCCCTTGACTCCCTATGGCACCTCGAAAGTGCCAGTTGGCTCCTTAGCGTGCCATGGGTCACCCATGGGGTACCACAAGACACCCATAGGGTGCCGCATGGAGCCAAATGGCACCTTCAAGGGTTCCATAGTCAAGTGGCATCCCTCAAGGGGTTCCGCTGGTGCAACGTTTCACCCTAGAAGGTGCCTTATGCAACCTGTAATTTTAACAGTTTTGGTAAACGATTACCCACTATTATACAGGGTGCCCAGAAATAACTGACGGCAAAATTTATCTGTGCATAATTTGCATCCAAGATGTTTTTTACTGTTGGCAACACTTAATAAACTTAGTTTAATTCTATGAGCAATAGTGCAGGCGATTCTTTGAATTAAAATCCGTTTCATTCTTGCATTATCAAGATAGATGCTAAACGCCGTTTAATTCTCGAATTGCATTTAAAAAGTAAGCGAAATTCTATTTACATATATGTCAAAGAGATTAATTGAAAGAACTTAATTTTTTTTTTTTAAAGAAACAGGTAGTGTAGAAAAAAGGCATAGTGGTAGAAAATGCGAAGTGTACGAATAAAGAGATTAATAAAATGTGCCCGTGAAAGAATTCCTTTGTAGGTCCGTGCCGCTGCAGAAGCATTTCCAAAAAGATTGCCATGTGTGGTAACAGTTAAAGGCGCGAGAATAGAAACTATTACTTAACATTGATTAACAATGATGTTATTTTCATTTAACATTTAGTTTATCATCATAGAAAAAATTTTGTTACAGAAATAATTTTTTTTTTTGAACCGTCAGTTATTTGTGGGCACCCTGTAATTCCTGAGCATCAAAACACCTCTGAGCTGAATTTGGCAAAGATCCGACGCTAGCTGTTGATTTGTATAAGGAACGCGCGCGCACACACACATGCAGACCTTTTTATATGTATAGGTTCCTTACAAAATGTCACTTTCCATGTTCCTCACGAAATGTTGACTTATATTGCATGTTGCTTCCTTTTGCAGTGTGAGACAATTTTATTAGATACTTTATGCAGTTGCGTGTCAGTCACACGAGCAATTAGTGACATACAGTAGGATGAATAAGTAGGAAGTTGAGATTGCGTAAATGAAATGTGATTTATCTCATCAGGCTTGTTACTCTTTATTTAGGTGAAGGTTACACTATGTGTTTTGTTACATTAATATCATTGTAGTATATTTCCAAATTGCTTTTATTATATTATGAGTCTGCATTTTTTATGTTTTCACAAGAGTGTCGTCCTTCGTGAGGTATGCTTAGTGCAATAGAATCTCACGAAATATTTCACAATACACTTCATGCAGCGTACTCTTAAATTATTTCCCATTGTACTTTTTGTAAAATAAATAGGCCTTTCTCACGTAAATAATAAAAATCATATCCGCATTTTTTTAAAAAATCAATTTAAATGATTACCTCCAACTAATCAGTTTTTATTGATTCACCATGTAATTACGCATAATTAAGTTTCACGGTTTTTCTATGAGTCATTTATGAAGGGCTTAAAACTAAATTTGTTTTGCATCTAAAAAGAATATTAAGTGTCCCAGCGTCAAATCACGTAAAATTAAAGTCTGACTTAAAATCATGCTGAAAAGCAACAACAATATATAAAAGATTTTTTTTCTTTCATTTAAATCCCAACATTTCATATTTTTCTCTGTCACCAAAATTTCGAAAATAAAATAAACAATGACATCGAATCTAGTAATACTATTTTTAAAAGCCGAAGTAGTGCAACTTCTGTACTTCGTGAGCCATTTTGAACTTTGCAGTCATCATATACGACGAGCCTTATTCTTTTTTTTTTTCTGATAGTTAATTTAAGTGTTGAGAATATCATCTGTCTTTTCGTTTGTGCATTACGCAGAAACGTTGAATATCATTTTTCGTTGTCGCATTGTTTCACAAATTCTTTTTGTTTTTCCAGAACCATTTCCGGAGAAATGTACATGCTCCTATTATACATTGAACAATTCTTGAAGATTATTAAAAGGGAAGGTGTTTTTCTTCCTCGCATTTTCTTCAATTTCTTCCTTTTCTTTTTCTTTTTTTTTAATAAACCCGTTATTCTGTGATGACGCAAGAAAGAAGTTGAGAGTAGACTACATGAATACACTCCTTGACATCGGTAGCTGTGAGTTTAACTTATGTCCGTATCACAGCTATGAGATAATGTCCAAAGAGCCAAAACCTCAAAAATCTGTAAGAATTCGCACGTGTTATGAAGCACAGATGTAACGCTGTTTGAAAAATACACCAAAAGCTTTTTTTGAAAAGAGGGGTTCATAAATTAATCCAGTCGAATGTGTTCGATAACAGTTTTATTAACCGGTAACATACGTTTCTCGCAGTTGGAATTATGTAATGCTTCAAAATGTGGCATTAAACAAGAAAATAAGTGGTCTTCAACAACATACCAAAATACGTTTTTTAAAGCCAGCACTTGAAATTTATTTGCTTCAGAACACGTCAGACAATACTCACGTGGTACGAAACACGGACATGAAGTTAAATTGAAAAAAAAACACCGAAAAGCATTTTGTCAACTACATTCGCGACGATTAATTTATTAACAATCTATTTTTCTTTACACGTCGGGATTTTTTTTCTCAATAATCTGTCAAAAAGTTGAACTTTTGCTCGGTTTCTTGACTTTTGATGAAGAGTAATTGTGTCTTGGGCCCATTAAGAGTGTCTCTCCTTCCCCCTCAAGCCTGGAGGAAAGGACTCGGCGTGGAAAAAACTTGGAGTGGCACTTCTGATAGGCTCATAGGGCCCGTAATAGGGAAGTCCGCATTCAGTGCTCATCTGCCCACATCAGTTGTTCTTTCCTGATTAGCAGTCCCCCTCGGTAGATTGGTATTTCGTTGCATTAGTTTCATCTGCCATTTATTATGCTTGATATCAACGTATCCTTTCATAATTGGATGGATTCGCTTCTGTAGTGCGTTCCCAAGAATAGTTGGTGGAATCTCTTTTTCTTTTTTTTTTAACTTAGTCACTTCAGTGAGACTTTTGAGCTGGATATTGTTGTAAAACATATGAAGTATGTTGAAGCAAAGGGGTGTAAGTGCCAAAATTAAAAATTTAGAGGCAGATGGTGCACATGACAGTAGAAATTCTCATCTTTTTACTTCTTTTTATGTAGTAAAGGCGGTATTGCAATTGCGAAAACTTTTCACTTAAATTTCGATCTAAATTTTGATTTTGCTCACCCCCGAAAGAATGTTGAGTAGTTTTTATCGACCGGTCAGCACGTGCAGGTGTACCTGTGAACATATAAACAGCCGGAACATAGATTTCGATCGTCCCTGAGCTATTTATCACGAGTTTTGTGACGTCTGTATATATGTATGTACGTATCTCTCATAACTCAAAACGGTTAACCGTAGAAAATTCCAATTTTGAATGTAGATTCTGAGAGGGGTCTAGTTGTGGACTTCCCATTTTGGATATATTTGAATGTTATGGGGATCTTTTACCCCTTTTTGGGATAAATCTGTTAATTTCAACGCATACTTAAAGGGCGTTATGATGTGACGACTACTTGGTGATAGATTGCTAAGCGTTTGGTCGCCAAGATTTCGTTGCCCACTTGTTTTGGAGTAAGAGATGGTACTGTAGTGAAACCTCGAATTTATGTTTGCAAGAGATTCAGTTTAAAAAATACTTAGAATACGAGAAAACGTGAAATACGGGGGATGCACAGAAGGCAAAAATAAAATTGAAAACAATTAAAGGTAGTACAGATGACTCTTTCAAAAGGTATAATATCTATATTTTGCAAAAAGAAAATTGTTATAGCCACCATTTCAAGATTATTTTAATACATTTAGTTGTGAATCCTAGCCTTTAGGTTAGGAGTTGGACCAGACATTGCTCGGCTCCAGGTCTTCATAACGAAGCATAGTTGTTTTCAAGGCCGTAGTCAACCAATTGAACCACGTCTTATGTGGTATATTAATCTATTTACTACTTAGAAAAGTATCGAGGAAACTTGAAAACTTTTTATTTCTTACGAAAAATCATAGACGTTTTTGACGGTTTGAATAAAAGTGTTGGAAAATTTTCGACCCAAACTCTATAATAATAACTATTATTTTGTAAGATGTAATAGAGATATTTTTTTTCAATACCATTAACCTACTTTTTTTTTCTTTTTTTTTCTTTAGTGTATAATAGACAAAACCATTTACGCCTACGTTACGACATAGAACAAAAAATAAAAAAAAAACAGTCTGTAAATGCTGCAATGATGAGAGAGAGAAGAAGAGGGCGAATTTGAGGCCAGCGTGTGTAGAAAAAGGCATCAAAACGAGTTGAGTGATAACCATTAACCAACATAATTGATATATTAATCTATTTACTACTTCTTGCTGAAATTATCCGGAAATTTAAAGTCTTTTTAATTCCTTTGAAAAATCATAGAAGTTCTTGATGATTGGAATCAAAAGAGTTGGAAAGTTTTCAACCCAAACTTCCTAATTTTGTAAATTGGAATGGGGAGTGTTTTTACTTTTAAATAGCAACTACCTCATTATGTTCTTTCTTTTTTTTTCTTCTCTCTTTCTTTCTTTTCTTTTTTTACTATATGGTAGACAACCATTTACACTTACGTCACGACACAGAAAAAAAGAAAGAAAAGCAGCCAGTAAATTCTACTATCATGAAATTTGTTGAAATGGTACAGCTTACAGAAAGAGAATGATGAGAGAGAACAAAAGAGGGCGAATTTGAGGTCGGCTTGTGCCGAAAAAGGCATCAAGACGAGTATATTAATATATATAACTGTGATAATAATCTGCTTATTGTAAAAAAAAAAAAATCGGAAAAATGGAAATCTCTTTGTATTCCTCGAAAAATTATAGCCGTTCTTGACGATTGAGGTGACAGAGTTGGAAATTTTTCAACTCAAACTTCATGTTGACAAATATTATTTTGTAAAATTAAAAAAGATTTTTTTTAAAGTACCGACTACTTCATCTTTCTTTCCTTTTTTTTACTATATGGTAGACAAAACCATTTACACCTACGTTACAACACAGAAAAAAACAGCCGTAAATGCTGCTATCATGAAATTTGGTGAAATGGAACAGCTTACACATAAAGATCTTACAGAAAGAGAATGATGAGAGAGAGAAAAAGAGGGCGAATTTGAGGCCGGCGTGTGTGGAAAAAGGCGTCAAAATGAGTTGAGTGATAACCCTTAATCAACATAATTGGTAGCGAGAAGTTTATTATTAGAACTTTCTCTTCGTCGTGGGGAATGTTTTTTTAGTTGACGGGCGGCATCTTTCTCGTCTGACAGATGGAGCATTAGCACCCGACATGGTGTTCAAATATTTGCTGCCTTCTGAGCCCGGCTTTAGTTCTCTCTTTGTTCGTTTTTGCTTCAGGATGCGACGCCTCGTTGAGCTGATACTCGCTATGTGAGGTTTGGGGTTCCTGGAATCCGAGTTGACTCGCTTTGTTGTCTAACGCCTATTTTACATGTAGTGGCCCCGATCCGTTGATGTTATTCTTAAACAGTCTGTGATGTTTGAACCTAACCATGTCGAAAATATAAAGGTAAGATCAGCAATGTTATAAACTTATAAGCAGGGTCCTCCAAAATTCCGGTACTAGATCTTCAGGACGACTAAAAAAAAAAAAAAAAAGAAATAAAGGAACCGCATCTTGGCGACTTGTTCTTTTAAAACAAGAATCTTTGAGAACTTATGTCACACAAAATTTTCTTCTATCTAGTAAACCCTAGGAAATCATTTGTCTGGCACCCAAAAAGTTTTTCAGATTCCTAAGATTTTACAATTTTTGTCAATTTCTCGTTCTGCTGAAAAGTACAAAATATTTTAGATACGTGTTTCGGAGTTTCAAGCTGCCCCCTTTTCATGGTAAAAAGGGCTTTTAAATATTTGCTGCGTTCTGAGCCCAACCTTCAGTTCCTCTTAGTTGGTTTTCCTTAGGATGCGACGCCTCGTTGAGTTGATACTCGCAACGTGAGGTTTGAGGTTCTTGAAATCAAGTTGACTCTTTGTTATCTAACACCTATTTTGCATATGGTGACCCCAACCCGTATATGTTATTTTTAAGCAGTGTGTGATATTTAAAATGGTCCAAGTGAAAATCATCTTTGTACTGATAAGTTAGCTTACCAAACTTACTTTCCAAATGCGCAGGAATATTGCAAACAAGTGTTTCAGCGTTTCAGGGAACGTCTTTTTCAATGCTCAAAATGTGAGCTTCTGGATGCAAAGACATCCGACAAAAGCAACAGGGACATAAGCGACCAGCTGAAAAATCAAACTAAGCGAATTAACCTCAAACCAATGTAAAAATTATAAACCACTAAAGAGCCAATTAGGAATGCAGACATTGAGTAGAAGTTATTCACTTCTGTTCCTGTTGCTTTGGCCGGATGTTTTTGCACCCATGAGCTCACATTTTTTGAATTGCAAAAAGGCGTTTCTTGTAACGCCGAAACACGTGTCTGCAGTATTTTTGCGCATTTGTGCTTTTTAACGTTTTATTTTTACTTTTTTTTAAGCACAAAGGTATTTATTTGTTTCAAGTGTTATTTTCTTCAACATCGTTAGTACTGAACTTGAACCAGACTATTGAACTACTTGTTGGCCCATCCATATATAGAAGGATAGCGAGGTTGTAATTAAGATGACTGGATGGTTTACAACTTGAAGCCCTCCAAATCGAAGATACAAAATATTTATTTACTATTAAAGGATATCTGTGAGCTAACAAATGCATAATCCTAACTATGGATTTAGAATATAAGAGGATCATGTCCGAATCCACGTCTTGCCTTAGCCACTACCGATGTCGCCTAAGTGTCATGTTTAACAAGGATTATGGTAAATGGCTTTCACTGCTATATTACAAGGATGCTCATTTGTCAATGATATGAAGTGTTGAGAGAAAGTCCTTCCGACAAATACATTATACATTATCACTAATATATTTCGAAATTAGTTGATTTGATTCAACTCTAGTTATAATTTTATCTCATCGGTAAAGCCGTGGTATCTGCATTCATCTCTATGGTTTGAAAATGTTTCTATTTGACTCATAATGAGCTACATTTGGCTCAATACCCATCAAAGTATAAGTATTAAATTAAATGAATTATTTCGTTTTCAAGGATAGGGTAGTAAATAAAGACTTGATCTGAATACTATTTTAGACATTCTTAATATCGTTAAAAACTGCATTTCTATGTGTAAAAACATTTTGTTAATATTCGTTGCTATTATTTAAAAAAAAAAAATCATTTTTTTCGCAGTTGCAGTTACCTAATTATATTGTACATCGTATCAGTAGAAACGTTTTGATTAATGAGTGTAATTATTAAAAAAAATAGAAAACTAATTATTTGAAAATGAAAGGCATTGTTCAAAAATTAATAAATAGACAAAAAATGAATAAATAAAATAAATAATAAAACAACGGTGGATGGATATTTTTTTAATGTAGTTTTACTTCAAGTTTTTGGAATTTAGATAAAGCTAGTGCAGCACTCTAGCGGATGAACATTCTATTTATTTCCTATTATTATTATTTGTTTCTATTTATTTCCATTTTGGAATTGCACGAAAGGAAACTCATTTAAGGAATTCATTTATAAAAAAACAATTTGAAATCTTATTTTCGTCTTATTTATTTAAATATAAATTAACAACTTAATCATTAGTAGATCGCAACCAGGATTGCAACCAGACTTTGGTTTCGAGGATAATTTTGCCCAGCACTTTTCTCGAGAAATCTAAACGGTCAAAAAAATTTAATTTCATTCGTGCATTGATTTTTGTTACGACAGATTATTGAAATGACTGGATGTAACTTTGATGTCATTAACATGAGTAATTTTAAAGGATGACATATCTATTAAAGGAAGGAAAAAAATCTGATGCGTTCACAACATAACTTTACCCGTTAAATATTCAATGAATTTTTAATAACGCAAAATAATAGATGCATGTACTCGTATACGCGGAAGAAAATTAATATTTCTTACATGGTTTTTCCTTCTTTTTTGATAATTATAAAACACGTCAAATATAGAGTTTGGCCACATTCCGATTTAAAGAATTTTAATATTTTTGTTAGTGTTAGGTATTCAAAATCTGAACACTAATGCTGTATTTTTTGTGGGAAAGGATGTTCGCAATAACAATTAACTTGTGCAATTATAATGCAATAATAATTTAATTTTTCAAATGAATGCTTTATTTTTTGTGGGAAATGGTGTTCGCAATAACAATTAACTTGTGCAATTATAATGCAATAATAATTTAATTTTTCAAATGAATGCTTTATTTTTTGTGGGAAATGGTGTTCGCAATAACAATTAACTTTTGCAATTATAATGCAATAATAATTTTATTTTTCAAATGAAATTCAAAGAAAAATATAACTTGTGATAACTTTTTCAACAAAAAAGTATGATAAAAAGAATTTTTTGGAATAGTTTTGAAAATTTTCAAAGGGGGTTTGAACCCTAAAAACCCACTCATACGGCCCTGGTATGTATATGTACACTGGTCGAACTACCCTACATAGAAATTACTTTGTCAGCAATATCTTTTAAGGCTACAGTGGACAAAAAAAAGTGATTTTTTTTTTTCAATTATTGATCTATATGTCTAAAACTTTGTGTGCTTAAAAACATTTAAAAAAAAAAAAAAAAAAAAAAAAAACAAACAAATTGGTGCAAAAACAATGAATACTTTTTTTGAAATTTAAAATTAAAAATATTTTCAACAAAATTACAAAATTGCATATAATACATAGATTTATGCAATCATGCCTAATGATAGAAAAAAAAAGTGGAAATTCAGTTTGAAAAAAAAAAAATATTTTGAAATTTTGTTAAAAAAATTTTAAATTTTAAATTTCAAAAAAGTATTTATTGTTTTTTCACCAATTTTTTTAAATGCTTTTAGTAGAAATAAATGTACAATAATACAAGCACACAAAGTTTTAGACCTATAGATCAATAAAAAAAATCATTTTTTGTGTCCACTGTAGCCTAAACACTCTTAGTGCTTGTAATTTCGTCGCTAATTATGGAAAGGTTAAGGAAATATTTAAACTTCACGTGCTCAACGGCACGAAATAGCCACACCTGTCGGAACCCTCGACGTCCCCATGGGCACATGCACTGATTAGACGCATCCATTTTTAAAACGGCACCGTTTTCCCTGTCAGCGTCTCTCTCTATACCTCTTCTGAGTTAAAATTATCTCGGCAGGGGAGCGAGAAAGTGCGATGGGGTGCTTTTTTTAAAACAAGCGTTGCGCATTTTTCCAGCTGATTCATCGGTCGTCTGCTTTGTCACTCAACTCTTCCTCTTCCCGACCCCTGTAAAGTGTCGGAAACAAACGCTAAAAACAGATTAGAGCCTCCTCGGGAGTGACGTAGTAGAAAAACATTCCGTCTGCGGCTCCAAAACATTTATTCTACACGTTGATAGAATGCTCCGACAACTCGAAATCTCTCCGAGGACTCATCCGTTTGAAATTCTGGAGTCTTTTTTTTTACCCCCTTTGCTCAATCTTATCTCCAAAAGCTGCTTGATGGAAGGAACGTCTTTGTATTGTCAGGAACATATTTCAATTGTAGTTCGTTACATTTTAGTTTTATTTCTCGGATTATGTTTCTTTATGGATACTTAATTGTTAACTAATTTTAGTTTTCAACAGTTATGTTCATCAATTACCTTTCGTTACCTATACCTTGATAGACTGCCCCGACAACGACTACTCGAAATTTCTCCGTCTCATCCGAAAGACTCATCCATTTGAAAATCTGTAATCTTTTTTTCCCCTTTGCTCAATCTTCAAAAACTGCTTAATGGAAGGAACATCTTTATATTGTCAGCAACCTATTTCAATTGTAGTTTGTTACATTTTAGTTTTATTTCTCAGCTTGTATTTTTATAGGTGCTTAATCGTATACTAATGTTACTTTTCCAGAGTTTTGTTCTCCAATTACCTTTTCGTTACCAACACGTTGATAGAACGCTCCGACAATCTCTCTGAGGGCTCCTCCGTTTGAAATTCTGTAGTCCTTTTCCCCTCTTACTCAATCTTATCTCCGAAAACTGCTTGATGGAAGGAACGTCTTTGTACTGTCAGGAACATATTTCAATTGTAGTTCGTTACATTTTAGTTTTCATTCTCGGGTTATATTTCTTTATGGATCCTTAATTGTTGACTAATTTTAGTTTCCAACAATTTTGTTCTTCAATTACCTTTTCGTTACCTGTACCTTGATAGAATGCCCCGACAACTCAAAATCTCTCCGCGGACTCATCCATTTGAAATTCTGTAGTCTTTTTTTTTCCTTTGCTCTATCTTCAAAAGCTGCTTAATGGTCTTTATACTGTCAGCAACTTATTTCAATTGTAGTTTGTTACATTTTAGTTTTATTTCTCAGATTATACTTTTCTAGGTCCTCAATCTTTTACTAATGTTACTTTTCCAGAGTTTTGTTCTACGCAATTACCTTTTCATTACCTACATGTTGATAGAATGCTCCGACAACTCAAAATCTATCCGAGGACTCATCCGTTTGAAATTCTGGAGTCTTTTTTCCCATTTGCTCAATCTTATTTCCAAAAGCTGCTTGATGGAAGCAGTGTCTTTATACTGTCAGGAAAATATTTCAATTGTAGTTCGTTACATTTAATTTTCTTTCTCTGATTATATTTCTTTATGAATCCTTAATTGTTGACTAATTTTAGTTTCTCACAATTTTGTTCTTAAATTACCTTTTCGCTACCTGTAAGTTGACAGAATACTCCGTCAACTCGAAATCTCTCCAAGAACTCATCCGTTTGAAATTCTGTAGTCTTCTTTTCCATTTGCTCAATCTTATCTCCAAAAACCTGCTTGATGGAAGGAATGTCTTTATACTGTCAGGAACATATTTCAGTTGTTGTTCATCGCATTTTAGTTCTCTTTCCCATATTATCTTTCTTTGTGGATTTTTAATTATTTACCAATGTTTTTTCCGAGAATTACCAGAATTTTCTTTAATTACTTTTTCCTTTTTTTCCCTATTTGGTCTTCTAACTATAACCAAGACACTTTTTATACCAAACCTTTTTCATAGCCTTAACCTATATGTTTAAGAGCAAACTTCTATTTCAGTTTACTTTTTGTTTTGTTAGTTTATAGTTTCTTTAGGTGCCGATCTATGCTTTCAAGTTTTAATTCTTCTATGAACAACATTATTGGCTAGCCAATGGGAGTTCTTTTGCATTCTTTTTATTCCATCTTCAATAGATTTTTTTTGGAAAGCTATTTTCAAAATCTTTCAACTAGTTTTCGATGATTTTCAACACTTTACTTTCTTATTATATGTTTGTATGGAAGTAATGACTAAATTCGTTTCCTCTAACTGCGTTGCTTTCATATTTTCTTTTCGAACAGTTTAGCAATAGCTTCACTTTTTTTTTAATTTGTTAATTTCAGCAAGTGCTAAATCAGTATGTTTCTCGCTTGGTGAAGCTAATATTCTTTATCTGAGATTTTTGCCATAATTCAAGTTCGTAATATTTTACTGTTTTGTTATTGTTATGATTATTATCTAAGATTTCGCAAGTTGTCCTTTTTACTTATCATTCTAAACCTATTATTTTTGGCCTGGCTGATTTTTTTAAAACGAGTTTGTTTTTCATGACTTCAAAACCAAATTATTTTTGTTCATCTTTCATTATTACTACTAGTTCTCGGCGAATAGTTACTTAAAGTTACTTACACTTACTTATTTTTTCTTAAGTTTTTTATTAGTTCCTTTTTCTGAAAGTTTCGTTCTCCTATAAGCTAGTTTATTCTAATCTACATCCAAATACATTTTGACATTTTGTTCAGTCTTATTATTAGCTGATGCTTAACAGTTCAAATGCTTTTAATATCAAGAATAAATTTCAACTATAGCTTGTCAACTTCATTTTTCTACTTTTCGAATATGTTTCATTTTATCTCATTAATATTTTACTGTTTGACTTTTATTATTTTACTCATTTCATTTTTGGCGCCTTGCTTGTTAAAAATGGTATGGCTCCTTAAATAAAAATTACTTTGTTTCAGTCACAGCGGAATTATGTTTTCAAATTTATAGTTTACTTTGATAAAGTACGTTTTTTATTACAATACATTCCTTTTGTTTCTTTACCCGATATTTTGTTCATGGAAATTTCGTACATTTTGTATTTCCCAATTGCCGTTTACTGTTAGTTTTTACTCTAGCGTGGTCATTATACAGGGTGTCCACTCCAATCGTGGACCAATAGCTAATTTCTAAACCGTTAGAGATAAGCATATAGTTTATTTAGGAAAAAATCTCCAAATTACGAAAGGAATTTTGGGTCCATTCAATGTTTTTCAAAAAATCAAATTTTGAAAGAGTTACGAAATTTAAATTTTCATACAGCCCCCGAGTCCTATCAATCATATTTAGCAAAACATTCTTGACACTGTAACGTTTAAAACTAAAAAAAAATCACTCTTCTACCACAAAAATTGACCGAGTTATGACGTTTTGAAAAATCAAGATTTTGCATTGTTTTATGACGTCATCGAGAGATCACTTAAGGGACCGTTTGCGAAATCCTTCAAAATCTTGATTTTTCAAAACGTCATAACTCGGTCAATTTTTGTGGTAGAAGAGTGATTTTTTTTTAGTTTTAAACGTTACAGTGTCAAGAATGTTTTGCTAAATATGATTGATAGGACTCGGGGGCTGTATAAAAATTTAAATTTCGCAACTCTTTCAAAATTTGATTTTTTGAAAAACATTGAATGGACCCAAAATTCCTTTCGTAATTTGGAGATTTTTTCCTAAATAAACTATATGCTTATCTCTAACGGTTTAGAAATTAGCTATTGGTCCACGATTGGAGTGGACACCCTGTATATGTATATATATCAGTAGCGAGGCCTCAAGTCATCGAACGATTCGCCGATGACCTGAAGGCAAACCTCGTTTTGCACTGGAAGAATTAAAGTTTTTAAAATTTTATTTTCAGATTATTTTTTCGGATCATTTAATATTCCAAATAATTTTATTTTAGTGGTGCCATCTGTTGAGTAAACGATTAGGCGTGACCTTCACTCATCGCTACAGATATCGCATCGGTTTTGTGTGTGCGCGCGCAAGTTTTTTCGCTTGTCAGCCATTTCAGCCAATCAGATTCTTTCACAGCTTCCCTCAGATGTAATAAGACTCATCGGCGATGACCCGCAGAAATTTTGTTTTTACTGGCAACTCTCAGTTTTGGCGGATCGTGAGGGTTGGATGGGGAGGGGTTGAGATTTTTTTCTCCTGTTTCGTTCATTCTTTTTTATTTTTTTTTTCAATTCGGTGCGTCACATTTTTCAAAAAAAGGGGTTGCGGTTAGAAAGATATTGTTATCTTACGATGGCGCTAATATGAGGCCGACGGGTCGAAGACAATATTGTTTGCAACAGTAGTTTTGCATATGGAAAACGCTGTTACCTTTTGTGTTTTGGAACTTCATCGAACTTTCAAAAACGAATATATGTGTGCGTGGTTTTGTTTTTTTACTCTCTTTTTAGTTTCAATAATAAATGTTTTTCATAAAAAGTAGTGCTCGTTGCCGTTCGAGCTTTGCATTTCAGCAAGCTTGAACTTTTCAAATTGAAAAAGAAGTATATGTGAACCAAGATTTTTACAAGGTTAGTTGAATTTTTTAATTACTATTTAGTTTTAAAACTCATAAAAACAACATGAATGATTTTTATCATTTCAAAGTATACTTCATTTATTGTGTGAGGAGAATTTCCTGCTTTAACGGAAATAAAATTTTCGAAAACTGAAAAATTAAATTTCGGAAACGGCAGCCCAAAATTTTCAAAAATTTCTTATCACAAACACCCATGAGCGAAACATATGGTCTGGTATATTTTTTTGAGGACCTAAAAGTTAGCGATGACTGACGCTTGAAGTCACGCCTCGCTACTGATATATATATATATATTCAATAGTCTCTTGGTAAAATTACTCTCTTTATTCTCTAATAGGTATTAATATTTTCGTTGAAAAGACAAAAAGACATCCTTCAACGAGGCATCTTAAGTTTTATAAAGTTTTCCTCAAAATGCTGTTTTTAGTGCCTTTTTTTTTTTTTTTGATAAGAGTAAGTCAGTATCTCCCCAAAAACAACAGTGTTGTAAAAAAATCCCCCGCCAAGAAAACCTTAAATACTCAGCCTTAAAAAGTTATGATATCGAGTTTTCCCGCCAAGTTTGTGCCAAACTACAACTAACCTGTATGTATTGTTCTTTTAAATTGTTTTCAGTCCTGCCATGCGGGAAGTTTTTACTCATTAAGCAACCACCTCACAAGACAAAGCTTCCCGCCTGGCAGGACTGAAAACAATTTAAAAGAACAATACATACAGGTTAGTTGTAGTTTGGCACAAACTTGGCGGGAAAACTCGATATCATAACTTTTTAAGGCTGAGTATTTAAGGTTTTCTTGGCGGGGGATTTTTTTACAACACTGTTGTTTTTGGGGAGATACTGACTTACTCTTATCAAAAAAAAAAAAAAAAAAAAGGCACTAAAAACAGCATTTTGAGGAAAACTTTATAAAACTTAAGATGCCTCGTTGAAGGATGTCTTTTTGTCTTTTCAACGAAAATATTAATACCTATTAGAGAATAAAGAGAGTAATTTTACCAAGAGACTATTGAATATATATATATATACATATACAGGGTGTCCACTCCAATCGTGGACCAATAGCTAATTTCTAAACCGTTAGAGATAAGCATATAGTTTATTTAGGAAAAATCTCCAAATTACGAAAGGAATTTTGGGTCCATTCAATGTTTTTCAAAAAATCAAATTTTGAAAGAGTTGCGAAATTTAAATTTTTACACAGCCCCCGAGTCCTATCAATCATATTTAGCAAAACATTCTTGACACTGTAACGTTTAAAACTAAAAAAAAATCACTCTTCTACCACAAAAATTGACCGAGTTATGACGTTTTGAAAAATCAAGATTTTGAAGGATTTCGCACTAATTGGGAAGAGGGAGACGTTGTGACCTAAAACTTTATACATATTTAACGACTTCTTTATTCAAAACAACTACATATACACTATAACACTTTAAATTTTCCTGACATTTTACTGTACAATTTACTGGCATCCTTGTTGGCAATACTTTTTACTATAAAATCCTATTTTACTGTAAAATTTTATGGTAGAGAAAGTACTAGATGAAAGCAGCAAGGATCAAACCCTTACCCGCATTTTTTCATACAAGTGTGCTATCTACCATACCAACTGGAACACATCAGGTTCCAGGCTTATTTTGCTCGATACAATTTACAGTAAAAGAAATTCGGCACTGTAAACACTACATTTTAGAGTAATATTTGTCGTAAAATTTTCATGAATTTTTTAATAGAAGATTCATCCCATCAGGTACCACTAATGTATATCTGGGGTTATCACAACTTGACAAACTTTCGGTTCGAGGAAGTGATTGTAGGTAAATAAACTTAGTTATCCAATAGCTTAAATAAATAAAGCATTTTTATTAGTAAATATGTAATTTGAAAGTTTTTTAAAAAGTTATGCAGTCCTTTTATAATTGTTGCTTTTCAAGAATTCTTTGAAGTAAAAAACATCATTCAATTATAAAACGGTTTTTAATGATTACATTAGATGTTTCATTAATTTGTTTATTTTAGCAATACCAGTTTGTGAAAATGAAATAAAGACAAATGAAGCAATGGTTGATTTTGAGGTAAAGAGCTTTAGAGGTACACCACACAAGAATTATTCTAAGAATGAGCAAGAATACGTTCAAAAAACGAACAATAATTGTGTATTACACTTTTCAAATACGAAGATCAACAAAATTTAATTTGATAATCAGGCGGAAGTATGTGCAAGAGGGACTAAAAATTTAATTTTTAAAGGGGGGGGGGGGAACTCCCCTCCTCCAAGATTTATATATAGGAAGATCTCATTTTTTTGGAGGTAGAAATTCGATTTATTTCATCTCGGTGTCTCTCATTCTAAAAAATCTCGTCAGATGTTTTGTTTTTTCTCCGTAATTTTATTTACAGTTTTGACAGTCACTTTGTTTGATAAGAAATGTGGGGACAGAAATTATCCGTCTATACTATTTTCAATTATAGAGTTTGAGCAATTTTGACGAGAATCCCAATCATGCCACCGGAAATTTTAGAACTATCCACGTTGCACACCTGAAGTGCAAAACATACTATGAGCTTCTTCAGTACTCTCTTGAAAGTTCCCTTAAAATTTTAAACGCAGAATCACGGGACGCGGGAGCGTCCCGCCTCGCCAAGAAAACTAAATACAAGCCGCCAAGAAATTTCCGTCGCCAAGAAAAATGTAAAAGAGCGACTAAGACTGTTTACGCGAGTAACCAAACTGGGGTTTTCCCCCCTCTGTATCTCAGCCCCATGAAGATCCCTAGAGTTCTTTTTTGGTATACTCAATCTCCAGCGGCCCCTGACGGCACATACTAAAGCAAAACATCCAGGACCCTCAGGGGGAGGGGTGATAAAGGTTATAAAATCGCTATTTTTCGCACTTTTTAAAAATTGTTTGACAGGGGTCCAGACTAAACGGTAACTCGGATTGAGCTCTGCTTTTGCACCCACATTTATTTTGTCCCAAAGCTCGGCATAAGGGGTTTTTCGACCCCCCACCCCCTCCCCCCTCGTTTTTATTTTCCGTATCTTTTCTCCCCGGGGGTCTTTAGTGTTGATTTTCGGTATGAATATTCTCGATGAGACATTGAGGACGTTTTCCCAAACTTTACCCCCCGGGGTCATCGCACCCCGGAGTTATTAATGCTTAAAATTGGTCCGATTTCTATCTACTAGCTCTGTTCAACATCTGAGCATTTATGTTGTCATTGTTGGGCGACGAGGAAAGAAAACTCAATGATTTATAATTTCATCTGTTGCCAGTTTCTATTTGTTAACAAATAAAATATTTGTAATTGATTTTATTGCATAAGGCTTTTAAAAGGGATCTTCAAGTTAGTTCATTTTAATATGGGATCGGCAGTAAGGGTTGGGGTTTTTTTTTTTTTTAACTTTTAATTTACTCATAGTATTGTTAGCAACTAGCTTTGTTTTGCGTCGGTTCGGGTGGTACATTGTGATTGATTTCAAATTTATCCTAGACTGAAGAAGATCCTTGAACTTTTGCACCAAATGCATGCCGCCAAGAAAACCACATATGTCGGACCGCCAAGAAAAATGTTGAAGGAAAAAAAATATGCAAAGTAAATTTTGAAGAGAAGAAAAAACAGGCAAAGAAATAATATTAATGCAAAAACATGTGATATCTCCCCAAAAACAACAGGTTGTAAAAAAATCCCCCGCCAAGAAAACCTTAAATACTCAGCCTTAAAAAGTTATGATATCGAGTTTTCCCGCCAAGTTTGTGCCAAACTACAACTAACCTGTATGTATTGTTCTTTTAAATTGTTTTCAGTCCTGCCATGCGGGAAGTTTTTACTCATTAAGCAACCACCTCACAAGACAAAGCTTCCCGCATGGCAGGACTGAAAACAATTTAAAAGAACAATACATACAGGTTAGTTGTAGTTTGGCACAAACTTGGCGGGAAAACTCGATATCATAACTTTTTAAGGCTGAGTATTTAAGGTTTTCTTGGCGGGGGATTTTTTTACAACCTGTTGTTTTTGGGGAGATATCACATGTTTTTGCATTAATATTATTTCTTTGCCTGTTTTTTCTTCTCTTCAAAATTTACTTTGCATATTTTTTTTCCTTCAACATTTTTCTTGGCGGTCCGACATATGTGGTTTTCTTGGCGGCATGCATTTGGTGCAAAAGTTCAAGGATCTTCTTCAGTCTAGGATAAATTTGAAATCAATCACAATGTACCACCCGAACCGACGCAAAACAAAGCTAGTTGCTAACAATACTATGAGTAAATTAAAAGTTAAAAAAAAAAAAAACCCCCAACCCTTACTGCCGATCCCATATTAAAATGAACTAACTTGAAGATCCCTTTTAAAAGCCTTATGCAATAAAATCAATTACAAATATTTTATTTGTTAACAAATAGAAACTGGCAACAGATGAAATTATAAATCATTGAGTTTTCTTTCCTCGTCGCCCAACAATGACAACATAAATGCTCAGATGTTGAACAGAGCTAGTAGATAGAAATCGGACCAATTTTAAGCATTAATAACTCCGGGGTGCGATGACCCCGGGGGTAAAGTTTGGGAAAACGTCCTCAATGTCTCATCGAGAATATTCATACCGAAAATCAACACTAAAGACCCCCGGGGAGAAAAGATACGGAAAATAAAAACGAGGGGGGAGGGGGTGGGGGGTCGAAAAACCCCTTATGCCGAGCTTTGGGACAAAATAAATGTGGGTGCAAAAGCAGAGCTCAATCCGAGTTACCGTTTAGTCTGGACCCCTGTCAAACAATTTTTAAAAAGTGCGAAAAATAGCGATTTTATAACCTTTATCACCCCTCCCCCTGAGGGTCCTGGATGTTTTGCTTTAGTATGTGCCGTCAGGGGCCGCTGGAGATTGAGTATACCAAAAAAGAACTCTAGGGATCTTCATGGGGCTGAGATACAGAGGGGGGAAAACCCCAGTTTGGTTACTCGCGTAAACAGTCTTAGTCGCTCTTTTACATTTTTCTTGGCGACGGAAATTTCTTGGCGGCTTGTATTTAGTTTTCTTGGCGAGGCGGGACGCTCCCGCGTCCCGTGATTCTGCGTTTAAAATTTTAAGGGAACTTTCAAGAGAGTACTGAAGAAGCTCATAGTATGTTTTGCACTTCAGGTGTGCAACGTGGATAGTTCTAAAATTTCCGGTGGCATGATTGGGATTCTCGTCAAAATTGCTCAAACTCTATAATTGAAAATAGTATAGACGGATAATTTCTGTCCCCACATTTCTTATCAAACAAAGTGACTGTCAAAACTGTAAATAAAATTACGGAGAAAAAACAAAACATCTGACGAGATTTTTTAGAATGAGAGACACCGAGATGAAATAAATCGAATTTCTACCTCCAAAAAAATGAGATCTTCCTATATATAAATCTTGGAGGAGGGGAGTTTCCCCCCCCCCTTTAAAAATTAAATTTTTAGTCCCTCTTGCACATACTTCCGCCTGATTATCAAATTAAATTTTGTTGATCTTCGTATTTGAAAAGTGTAATACACAATTATTGTTCGTTTTTTGAACGTATTCTTGCTCATTCTTAGAATAATTCTTGTGTGGTGTACCTCTAAAGCTCTTTACCTCAAAATCAACCATTGCTTCATTTGTCTTTATTTCATTTTCACAAACTGGTATTGCTAAAATAAACAAATTAATGAAACATCTAATGTAATCATTAAAAACCGTTTTATAATTGAATGATGTTTTTTACTTCAAAGAATTCTTGAAAAGCAACAATTATAAAAGGACTGCATAACTTTTTAAAAAACTTTCAAATTACATATTTACTAATAAAAATGCTTTATTTATTTAAGCTATTGGATAACTAAGTTTATTTACCTACAATCACTTCCTCGAACCGAAAGTTTGTCAAGTTGTGATAACCCCAGATATACATTAGTGGTACCTGATGGGATGAATCTTCTATTAAAAAATTCATGAAAATTTTACGACAAATATTACTCTAAAATGTAGTGTTTACAGTGCCGAATTTCTTTTACTGTAAATTGTATCGAGCAAAATAAGCCTGGAACCTGATGTGTTCCAGTTGGTATGGTAGATAGCACACTTGTATGAAAAAATGCGGGTAAGGGTTTGATCCTTGCTGCTTTCATCTAGTACTTTCTCTACCATAAAATTTTACAGTAAAATAGGATTTTATAATAAAAAGTATTGCCAACAAGGATGCCAGTAAATTGTACAGTAAAATGTCAGGAAAATTTAAAGTGTTATAGTGTATATGTAGTTGTTTTGAATAAAGAAGTCGTTAAATATGTATAAAGTTTTAGGTCACAACGTCTCCCTCTTCCCAATTAGTGAAACCCCATGATTCGAAAAACATCTCTAAATTACCAAGTCCTAACAGAATCAAGCTGATGTAGTGAAAACATTCTGGGGGAAAAGGAGGACGCAAAAATAAACATAAACACAGTCGTAACGGGAGCTAAAGCTGCTAGATCACTTCACCAGCAATTCATTGCTTACTCTTGTCTATTATTAGAAACACTCTTCCGTCCCCAACTACTCTGAAGAAGTGCAACAAAAATAAGAAGGCTCTTCCTATCTCATCCGAGCTCTGTTCCTGTGGTGCGAAGATTTGACAATCTCTCCAAATAACAGAGCACGTTGCGTGAAACATCTTCAGGACATACTTGCCAAAGAGTGACATTCTGAGCATCCTTTTTTACATCTCATCCGTTATCGACAATTCTTGTTCTTATATAAACACGCTTATTTTAAAACTCGGGGTGTGTCAGAAGACGTTTTTTATTTTCTTTGAACTGTGCAGGCACCTAACTGGGAAAAAAAAGAAGATGACATCAAGGCAAGATCATTTCTCGTTTGATGCGAATTTGGCAGCGCTGGCATCACATGAACTGCGTTTAACCTGAGTCTTGTCTCATTTGCTTGGGCTTTGGCAACTCGCCGCCCCGGGATTTTAAGACTGCCTGTGACATGAATAAAGATCCTCGTTTTTAAGTGACTCGGGTGATGACTGAGGAGGTATTTGGTGCGCAATCTAAAGCTGGAGTTGGCATGACTTGTAGTATTCGGTGCAGAGAGATTGCTGATCTAATTCATACCGGAAGAGAATAATTCTTGGATGAATAATTTTATCGACTGTTTTCTTCCTAACGTTTTTCTCTTCTTGCCGACAGCTCAAAGGTACTGCAACTTATACGACGATCTATTTATTTTTCACTCAAAAGCAGGATTCCCCCCCCCCCCCCATTTGTAGCATAAGCTAAAGATAGATTGTTGACATAAGCTACGGAGTAATTACAACTCATTTCTTTTGATAATGACTTGTTACTAAACCATCGTGCTATTAAACTTCCATATTTGAGCCAACTTTCTTAGGAACTTCATAAATGTTAATGATTATTATACTGAAAGTTAAAGAGAAAGTTTTTTTTCTATGGATCTTTGAGGAATTTTCAAAATGAAGAAAATATACTTGTTGAAAATTAGATTACCTGGATAGACAAACATGATTAAAGATCCTCGTTTTTAAATGACTTGGATGATGACTGAGGAGGTATTTGGTGCGCAATCTAAAGCTGGAGTTGGCATGATTTGTAGTATTTGATTGGAGATTGCTGATCTAATTCATATCGGAAGAGAATAATTCTTGGATGAATAATTTTATCGGCTGTTTTCTTCCTAGCTGTACAGAAAGACGTTTTTCTCAAATGCCGACAGCTCGAAACTGCTGCGACTTACACGATGATCTATTTATTTTCCAACCAAATGCAGGATTTTCCCCCATTTGTAGCATAAGTTGAAGATAGATTGTTGGCATAAGCCACGGAGAAGTTATTGTCCATTTCTCTTGATAACGACTTGTGACTGGACTATCTTTGGAGTAGACTCTGATATTTACCGCCACCTTGTTTACGAACTAAATAAATGTTAATGATTATTATAACTTAAGGTTAAAGACATGATTTTTTTTTATTTTCTGTGAATCAATGGGAAATGTTCAAAATGAAGAAAGCATACTTTAAAAAAATATACTTCCATGCTAGACAAAGATGAATAAAGATCCTTTTCTTTTAAGTGACTCGGGTGATGACTGAAAAAGTATTTCATGCGCAATCTAAAGCTGGAGTTGGCATGGCTTGTAGCATTCGATGAAAATATATGGTTGATCTAATTCATGCCGTAAAAAATAATTCTTGGATGAATAATTTTATGGACTGTTTTCTTCCGTGAACTAAAAAATAACGTTTTTCTTTTCGTGCCAAAAATAAGACAGCGACTTTTGAACTGAAGTGTTTATTTTCCTACCAAATACAGGAGTTTCCCCCATTTGTACCATAGGCTATTTACACAAACTTCGGAGGATTTAGTGCACTTTTTTGTAGATTAATGAACAGTTTGAAAAATTAGAAAACTCTTTGACTTAAACTTAATTTTCTGAGTTAAACTACTGTCATAGTTATTTTTGTTTTTATTTTTTTACATAACAGCCAACAAACGTTCCTATCAAAAAATACGTTCCTATCAATGACTCGGTATTACAAAAAGGACCTTATTAAATATGATTCTACTTTTAATTCATGTAATCTTTTCATCTTGTAACACTCATAAAAAGTAGCAAATGATAAAGAATTCGAACTAGCTAATTGTGTTTCAAATTATTATTATGCTATCGTTGACCCTATACCAACTATAGTTATATTATCAACTTCGGTAAGCTACCAACTTGCTTTGAAATTCTAAAATCTACAACATTTTGGTGCGTCCGGCGATAATCACGTGTTCGTGAATGCAAGCTATCTCGGATATTGTGAGACTTACCCATTGTGTTCCACCGCGTTTGATGACCTTTAAACTTTTATTGAAGTTTTAAAACAAACTATTCTAGAGGAAGAATATAATACTGTGTACTTGTTATCGTGCAGCGAACTCACGTTGTTTTACAGTTTTTATAAGACCATTATTTCCATTGCAATTAAAAACAACTACAAGACTTTAATAATTATTTAGAATATTTCCCTAGAATGCAATTAGCACAAATTGCTGTGAGATCAAGCGATGGTCAAAGTACTATATAACGTGTTCATAAACTTGAATTGAAAACAGCTAGCAACAGTTGTTTGACTATTGTGCTCGTAATAATACAAACAAACACAAGTCAACAGCAAATAAATAAACAAAACGAAATGCACACACTTGTTTCGAAGTTTCAAAGAACCCCTTTTTCAATGCCGAAATGTCAATGCTACTGGATATAAAATCTTTACAACGCAACCAATATTATTTCAGAATTGTAGTTTGTTAACTCTCATTCATAGTATTTCAAATATAATTTAACTTTTGCAATTGTAACAAATTTAATGGCTCGAATACTTATATTAAAAATTTAACTAATACGTAATTAGCTAGATGTTGGTTGTTAATCTTTTTAAAAAATCATTTTAAACTGGAATAATAGAAAATATTTAAAATAAATATTAATCTTGTGATTAAACCAGATTTCGATGCCATGCATGAAATTGGAATATATCCCGCACGAAGAAGCAGGAGAAGTGCAATTAAACTTGGACTAGGCGGTGTGGAATTAAATCTTTTATGTTCATTATCTTAACTCCTCCCTCTTCAAAGCCTCTTTTCAACCCCTTATGGAAAGAATTTTTTCCTTTCCCATAATAGGGGTGGATGAATGGGGAACGTTTTTAAGGCGATATCTGCCCATTCTTCTGGCCGCTTTTAAGACAGATTAGTTCGTATTTAGAACTGAGGTGGCACCCAGATAAAGAACTTTCTTTTTTCATTCCCGACCCTCCCTCTGTGATCCCCGCCTGCGTATAATTCTTTTTTAAACTTTGCAGAAAAAAAGGAAAGGGAAAAAAAAAACTCTTTTTAAAAACCTTACTTCTCCCCCAGTCTTATTTTTTTCTCGTTAGCCGCTCATCTTATTTTTTTTTATTGTTTAATTTTTATATAGTTTTTTATTCTAATCCCAAAATGTTCGAAGTGTTACAAAAGAAGTAAGGAAAGTATTTAGAAAAAAGCTCCTTTTTTTCGCCAAGCTGTTTTTACCCTGCCTTTTCTAATTTCATCGTTGTCTCCACACTTTATGTATTCCTTTAATTTTCTACATTTTTTCTGGAGTATTTTTTTCGTTCCTTTTTCCTTTTTACTTTGGGATGAGGGAGTAATGATTCTCTTCATCCTTTTCCCTACCCCCCACCATTACTTTTTTTTTTAAGAGATGAAGAAAAAAAACGTAGACAAAAAATTGCTTTCGCTCTTCGTTTTTTATCCACGTCGCTCTGAAGAAAAGTAAGCAACAATAACAAAGAGTACGATAAGGCACATTTATGAAAAAATAATATCGAGTGAGGTGGGATGTAAGGGAGGGATCTCGGGAGGTTCAGGGAGCACGAAGACGATGGAAAAAAAAGGAGGTTAAAAAAATGGCGTCTTTTTGCGCGGGAGTCTGATATAAAGAGGTTGTTTGCGTTTCAAAAGAATAAAGAAGCTTATCTAGAAGATTGGAGGACGCAAGGAGGGATAAAATATTAATTTTAGGAGAATGAGGAAGCTTATCGTTTAAATATTGATTTACTGGAAGAGGAAAAAATAAAATAACAACTTGGAATGTGATTCGTGAGGGCGATAATTAAGTGTAAGGCAAAAAATTCATTGTCCGTTGAAAATATTTAAAAGTATGTATTGACATCAAGTCGACAATAACATAGAATTTTTTCATTCTTTAATTTCAGCTCGTTGCTTTTACTTTTCTTTTTCATACGCTTGTTTTTTTTTTTTTTTTCCTCCAGAGTTTTTGTAAAAGAAATAGGTAATGATTGGAAAAGCAATTACGGAGGGGCCGTATATTCAATAATAGTGAGTAACATGTGTTACCTATACACATGTATGAAATTTATTGCACAACAGCTGTTAAATATAACAGATTAATTTAATAAATTCAAAAACTGACATTTTTTAATTTAAAACTATTGAACGTTTTTTAATGACATTAATTTTTTTAAAAATGCAGGAATAAACACTAAAAAATATAAGTTTATTTTAAAAATGCAGTGGACCACCAAAACTTTTCACCCTTTAGATGTCAAATCAGATAAATTACACGACATTAATCATGAGTTTTCAGTTTTTAGCTAAGTGTAACACACAAATCAGTTTTTATGCAAGGCAAGAATTTAACAGCAGACCAAAATTTGTGTAAAAATTGGAAAGTGTTCTTAACAAAATGCCACTGATTCTGTTCGTAACAAATTTTGTTTGGGGGGGGGGGGGGGGGTTAATACTTGTTTTTTTTTTTTCGGTACATCGTTGCTTGATAATGAGGCTGCACAAAAGGGTTTAGTTTATGTCATTTGCTTCTTACGTTTACCGTGCACTGTGGAATCATCTTTTTATCCCTTCAATGGGTCGTAAAATTGAGTACTAAGCGTGCTTGGGAACTAGACACATAGTGTCCCATGTTTGACTGACCACCTAACCGGAGCATTTGCTCTTCGTATTTCAGTTCCCTCCTGGCTCAGTATTCCTTGACCCCATGTACTTCTGCGCCACTGAGTTTAGTTTTGTTGAACAATAATTAATGAACTATACCTAATTATCGGTGCTAATCATTACAATGTCATAAGTGTGACAGTTGCTGTAGATATTGTTGATTCAAGCATAAAAAGATTTTACTTATACTTTTTGCATACAGATATGTATTCACTAATCAGGAAAAGAATTCTTTTAATACTGAATTGCGCCGCGTGTCCTACGGGGCATCAGCCAAGTATTAACCGTGAAAGCTCTACTTGAAATGTATCTTTGTGAGCATAAATTGTGTTAAAAATTAAATTTATTTATCTTAATTCATTGAAAACGCTCTAAGGGGTATAAAAATTGTGCTTGTTTTGAGGCTTTAAGCTGTCCGTCTTTCAACAAATAAAAAAGGTACACTACTAATGGGTTATCAGGTTGTCCGTTGCTCATCACGGAAGAAGAAATATTATAGAGCTATAAGAGTTGTAATTGTTTTGAGGCATTAAGTTTTCCGTTACTCAACAAGTAAAAGGGAGACACTACTGAGGGTAATGAAAATTGCACTTGTTTGAGGTCCGTTGTCTGCTTTTTAATAAGTAGAAAAGAAGTTACTGAAAGGACAATGAGAATTGCCCTTTTTCCGAATCTTCAAACTATCAGCTTAATTGACCTTTAATCATCTCTATTTATATTATATACGGCTTATCCTGACGGATAGCTTGGTACCTCATCAGGGACGTCATTGAAGTTTTTCCAGGGGGGGGGGGCAAAGAGTAAAAACACAATACAATTTCACCAGAAAACAACAAAAACTACGCCCACTTATGTGTACATACATTGATTTCTCAAAGTCAGGGGGGGGGGCAAATGACCCCCCTGCTCCCCCCTAAATTACGGGCCTGTACCTCATATTGTCCAAAATGCGATAGAAAATTGACTACATGCTTCTTCAATTTCTTAAAGCAACCGTACGCTGATGTTGCTGCACTGTTTGTTTGAAACAGAACTTTTGTTTAAAACTCGTTTCGAGTTTGAAATGACCCGTTTACTTCTTTTTCATAATTTTACGAATTTCTCATTTTTGGAGATTTGATACTTTGAATAGTTTCGCTCAGCAGCTTGCATTGCTTAAAATTGTTCTCAAAAAATTATAACCCCATCTTTGAGAAGAGATTAAGCCCTTTAAAAATTCTCTTAAAAAAACGTCAGAATTTAAAAAAAAGAAAAGAAAAAAAACCTCTGAAACCAAAATATATTTTTTGAGGATTGAAAATTTGATTAACTTGTTCGGGGGGTGTTTGAAATGCTCAATGACTTTTTAAAAAAAATACTCTCTTGACTCGCGTTTCATTTTCCATCAATGCATTTAAATTCCTTTTCACTCAAATTTTTAGTCTGTTCAAGTGTTTTTTTTTTTTTTTTTACAATTTAAGAATTTTTAAAACAGTCTTACTGTCGCGTTCAGTGTTTTTTATATACAACATCTTGTGTTGAAAATACGCCAGTTTGTGCTTAACCAAATGTCATCGTATTTCGTGTAGCTTCAATTCTTGAATTTCTCCAGGAGCGAAAATCCGCTGGAGAGAAAAATCGGAGTTCATTTAATGTCTTGATCTTCATTTCCCCGAATCTTTCTAAATTAGTGAAGGTGCCGCCATCTGCTTGTCATGATGGCAACTTTTTTTCTCTTCGGAAGAAAGATTGATTAAATATGTCTGATGCAATAAACTGATATTTTGATATCAATTCCGTGTTTTCTGCGTAGCGAATGCGCAATTGTTCCGGAAATTCGGCTAAGTTTAATGCTCCGAAAATATTAAAGGTGGTTTCGAGCAACTTATGTGACTTTGAAGAACACGTGTTCCGGAGCATACTTAAAAACTCATCAAGAAGTAATCGCTTCCAAATTACGCGTGCCGGAATTTCTTAAGGAAAAAATGTTTCATCATGAAATTTCATACAAAAATCTCAAATTCCCTTTTTTTAAAAACTATATTCAACATTTCCTCAGCATATTGGATGCTGTTACTTTTGCATTGAAACATCCAATAAAATTATGCTGCCTCATAAGTTTCAAAATGTATCTCTGTCTCTACGTTTAACGTTTAGTTACTTTTCTTTATTTTTTTTTCGAAAAAAGGTGATCAATTTATAAAAATTATTAAATGTAATAAACCTTTAAAGCATCATTTAGAGAAAAACACTAATTTCAGTCTGAAAACTGAGTTTAAACTTAATACTTATGCACAAAGCCTAATTTCTACCATATAGGCGTGAGACTCTATAGCCCCACAAATTATTTTAATGCTTAAATGTGTGTGTGTGTGCGCCCTAAATCACCCCTGAAATGTGAAAATTTGCACGCATTTAAAACAGAGTGCAGGAGCTTAGTCCTCTGGATCTTCTGTACAAACCAAGTGCTGGTTATTTAAAATGAATAATTTCTAGAAAAATGTCTGCTTGTCATCAAAATAAGAGGAAGTTGGACAAAAGTAATTCCGTAAACTCTCCTCGAAGCTAATTTACTACGTCATTAAACATACTTAAACTGTATTTTATTGCTGAACATTTGTGTTTTTCCGGCGGGGGGAGGTTGGGGACTGATTAAATTTGAATATCCCCAACAGTCCATGTCGTGAAGTTGTTGCCCTGTACCGTCTTCTGATGATCATGACTGCTTGGTTAACACCCCCATAGACTTGGAAGCTATATAAAACTTCAATCTGCCTTTTCTCCTTCACTGCAGAACCCAAGAATCATACCCTATCCACCTCTGTAACTTATGTCCTGATGAGGCATGACTGTTTGGTAAACACCTCGATCGGCTCGGTATCAACAAAACTCCAGCCTATTCTTTCTGCATCATTACGGAGTTCACGAATTCTACCCAACTCTACCTTGTATATCACTGCCCAGCAGCTTTTTGACATTATACAATTGGCATGCCTTGAACTTTTAGGGTAATAATATAGGTTATTCCATTTCTTCTATTCTTACCAAGAAAGGAATGAAGCTCTGCAGGCCATTGTTTCTTCACTCAATTAAAACGCTTGTTGAAATTAAAATTAAAACGTTTAAAAGGGAAAACTTTGCTCTTGCTGCTGAGAGCAAAAATTGGAGTTAACTCCATCATGACAATGGTCAGGTCTTTGACCTTCCCAGATCTTCAATAGTTGCTGCTTTTGAACTTTTTGACGCTTGCCTGCTTACTTGCATTGTTTTAAAGTACGATATTCTCTATTGTGTATTTTATGTGATACTTGAAAAGCTTTAATACTAATCATCTGGACAGGAAGGTTGCACTAATTGGTTTTAGAGGTCGTTCACAAATGTTATCACGTTTTGATACAGGTGTGAAATTGTGACTACTTGTGACAAGAGGGGCGGAGGGGGTTTCAAAAAGTGTGATTTCACCCAGTTTTATAACAATGTGTTTGTAAATATTTACATGTTAATAAGGGAGCGGTTTAGGTTGAGTGTGACTCTTCAAGACAAAGGGGAAGGGAGTCAAATGTGTGAAAAAAGGGGACATACTTTATATGGGCAGTCTTTTAATAGTATGAGTCAAAAATATTGGAAAGCTAGAGAGTTGATGGCATATAAAAGTTGAGAAAGCTTGGCGTTTGTCAACAACATATTTTTCTTCTTCTATATATCTTGTTTCCGTTATTTATTTATTTATTTATTTATTTCATTTTCTTCTGTACGTTCCCTTGGAATTTGACCTGCCATAGGAAATCTTTAAAAAACATCATGATAAATCTATTTAAGGAAAGAGCTATGAAACTTCTCAACTATTTATTAATTATTTGCTCCGAAGATATGGTTTAATATGTCAAACATACTTAGCCGGCATTCTGTTTGAGCTACATACAACATTACAAACATACGGCACTGTTTTTTTTTTTTTTTTTTTGTTCCTTTTTGAAGACCACCAACATCCTCTCGAGAGATTCGGAGCAAAAGAGCGCATGAGTATCTAAGCAAGGGAAGGAGAAAAAAGACTGTCCAGACATGAAACGATTCCGCTTGTTCCTTGATCAAGTGTAAGATGCAGTCGCCATGGAAACAGGGTTTCTCCTCTCCGATCCCCCGAGAATGGTTGTCCGCAGTTTTGTTTGGCCTGCTCAACCAGTGGCCTTCCCTTCTGCAAATTCTATTGCCGACTGTCACTTGGCCACTAACATCGGGAAGAAGTCTTAGCCAAATGCTTACTTTTCTTTTAAAGGGCTGTTGGTTTACTTTATGAGGAGTTTGTTGACTCTTGACTGATAAAAATATTGAAAATTCAAGCGCTGTTTGAGAAGTTGAGTTGAGATTGGCTCCAAATAGGATTTAGATTTTAACTTGAAGTCATATGAAGTACAGTGAACTCTCACTTATGCGCCGGCCAAAGGGACCAACAGAAAAAGGCGCATAAGTGAGAGAGACGCATAAGTGAACAACTCTATTTAAAAGTCTAAAATGCAACATAAGTTCTAATGAGAGCATGAATAAGAATGTTTTTATTGAAAATGGTCATATTACAACGGTTTGGCAACTACTGAAACCTAATTGCAATGATAAGGAGAAAACAAAAATTGTAGCATACCTAATCACAAGCTGGTCCTTTTAAAACGATCCATAATAGATAATTGTCTCTCTCCGAACGCTAGTTCATGCGGAAAAAATGCCTTCCGTGAGGAATAAAAGAGAAGGATTTAAGAGGAAAGGGAAAAAACATGCTCATTTTTCAAGAAAATTAATTAAATTGTTTACATTTTTCGAAAAATTCATCGCATAAGTGAAATATTTATACTTTAGAGCGACGCATGAACGAATGAAATTATCAATATTTTACTATGGAATGTGCTGGGACCACTGAAAATCGTCGTATAAGTGAAAAGGGCGCATAAATGAGGCGGTGTATAAGTAAGAGTTCACTGTATATAAATACTTTTGTGCAATTTTATGTTCAGTAAAATGCAACGTTAAAGAAGCACAAATTCGCACGGACACTGCAGACACGTGTTTCGGCGTTACAACTAACGCCTTTTTCAATGCAGGAAAATTGTGAGCTTATGGATGCACAGACATCCGACAAAAGCTGTTTTTGAGCCGAAACACGTGTCTGCAGTATCCCTGCTTATTCGTTCGTTCTTTAACGTTGTATTTTACTGTACATTGAAGTCATATGTTTCTTCGAATCACATAATTGTATATTTAGGAGCATATACTTATCTTCTAAAATATATTCCTTGATCCGATATGTGAGCTTTTTTGTATCATTAGGAATTAAAATCTTTATTGCATTGAATAAAGTTGCTTAAACTCTTTAGGAATAGCAATTGGAATATTCAAGATCAGTTGAATTCGTTAGACTGGTGCTGGCTATTTCAAACCCGTTTTTTTTCCTCCTGAAATGGCATTTTAAAAAAAAGTTCGCCACACATGTACACATACGCTGTTTCACAATACTAAACGTTGCAAAAGTCTCTAAAAATAATTTTAAAAAAATAATATGCTATAAAACTTGTCTTCAGATATTCTGATTCCGTATCGTCTTTTTTTCTTTTTCCCACTGAACGGATAATAAATTTTTGAAAAAAGCAATGAAATGATGTTTTGAGCACATGTGTGAGTGAATGTGGGATGAAGCTACTATTAAAAGTAAAATACATTTTGTTTGATAGGCGAAATTTAAAATATATGAATACTAAGTATTCATACTGCTACTCCACTGTTCCGGGTATTTCACTACTGCTTCAACACACTTCCAAAATATTTAAACATTAACATAATCTCTCTACAACTAGCTAAAAGAAAACAGAGAGTAATGAAGTATATGTTAATATTGGTAAAAGTTCTTTTTTTCTTATTTTTTTCCTTTACTCTTTGCTTTTCAGATGATATTATAACTCTATGAAAAATAAGTGATAAATAGTAACTTTTCTCTCATCTTAGCTCTTTATTTGAATTACTACAAAAATGATTTGCAAAGTATTTTCTGAGCTCACTATGAGTCGAAAAAAATCCGGTTGGTGGCATTTTTCAAAGAAGAAAATATATTTAACAACTACTAAGAACTTATGATCTCCTTTCACTTAAAATCGGTTTAAAAAAATCGTAGGACTCAAAGCCTGAAAAACATCATAGATGTTTTTAAGCTAAAATATGAATGCTCATTACATATCTGAATTTTTAAGAGCAATATATTTTTTGTTTCGCGCTTGTATAAATTGATAAAATCCTTACTAATAGGATTTCAAGTCTGTCTTTTTTGATTATTGATAAATGCCTTTCATCTCGGCAAACAATTAAGAAAAGGCTGCTTTCATTTTTTTCCCTCTTATAATTCTGTTTTTTTTTTTTTTTCTCTCTCCTCCTTATCCTACGATCATTTTGTTTTCTTTTTGATTTGGGGAGTCCCAATTTTCTAGGTGACAGGATTCCAGCATCTAAGATGAGATTATCCCCCAAAATAGTGAGGAACGCTAACACTATTACTAGCCCTACCCCCTCATTCTATCTCGTTAAGGATTTAACATTCGCGCCTCTCTTAATTCAGTAGAAAGCCATTACCCTGATGCTAAAACCGCCCCGAATATGAAGATTGCTTTCAGAATCCATGTTTGGTCATGATAAAAAAAATTTTCATCATTGCCTTCTCTGTTTAATTTGGTTCGAAACAAGGAGGACTGATTGCAACTGAACCAGCTTTGTTTTAAGAAATTTACTTCAAACAATGAGTTGTGTTTTTCGATTTCGAGGATCAATTTTCATTTTGTTCTTCAAAATACAAAAACTTGTCAATGTTGGTCGATAATGTGTTTTTTTATCTTTCATAAAGCAAATAGGGCAGAATGTCTTGAATAACTTTCACTTAAATTATGCTCAAATTTGCAATGAATTTTCAATGCTTTTTTTGTCTTATATTTATTCCAGTGTAAAGAGTAGACAATAGTAAATATTCACTCTTAACTATCTTAGTTAAGGTTTTGAAATATTGTTCTTCTGAGTAAAGTATCACACAGAATTTTTTTTTTCACTTTCCGTCTTATTAGAGTATAAGTTCTACCATAATATATCTTTTCCACCACAATGTCATGAACTTTTTGCATGAGTGTATGTAACTTACGAGGTATAGCTGTAATTGTGTTGCGCTGGTACTGTTGTGATACATCATTGAAGACACTGCGGATGCGTTGTTCCGATGCATCCAAGACGTTTTGTTTGTGTTTGTGATTTTCGTCGTGTTCGGAGAAGAACAGCATCAGAAAAAGTCACTAGGTGTGAGATCAGGACTCTTCACTAGCTATTCATGTAGACCATTGTGATCCATCCAGAGTCTTCAAAAATTTTCGTTATGTCTGTCATGGACGTCAATTGAACCAAAAACTTTAGATGCACTAGAAGATTGCTACCGCAATGTCCTTCCTAATATTTCACAGCATTTCAAAGTAGCACGCTGCGTTTTATAAACGTTGTACAATGGTTGTTAACGCTGTGACAAACGCTTTAAAACGTTATTTGCGCTACTTAGGTTACTTGCACAACACAATCACAGTTTGGTATCGCGGAGGTTATAAAAATTCGTACGAAATGCACTTGCATATATGCAAATTTAAGGCTCTAAACTTGTTGCAATGAAATTAGCTAATTATTAAGAGAGTTGCTGACAATTTAAAATAGCTTTTTCGTCCGCCCACGCTGTATGAAACTTACAATCGCAAGATTGGTTACATGATTGAAATTAAGGGGTTCAGCCCCCCCCCCCCCTGCTGGAACATTCTTATACCCTAAAAACAAACTTTAAAGTTTTTCTTCTTGGATTAAACTAATAGGTTGTAAACGGAAAAAAATATATAAATCTAACGTTCTTTATAGGTTTGTAAAGAACAATTTTATTTGCGACCTCCTCACAGTCAAGTCTTGTTATAATTCTGAATCATTTGCATTTAATACGCATTGCTAATTGCTACGCACTGCTTCCCAATTCCAAAAATAAAATATTAAATAAAGATTAGTATATTTTAAAAGAATCACACGACGATATAAATGTTAAACACGTTTATGGAAATAGCGATTCTTTTACTTTCCATTCTCGCAAATAAAATCACTTCCAAATTTAGCATTCCGATTCGTGAACTCAAATGGCAGGCACGCAACACTCAGTATTTCAACAGTTCGCCTTTAATGCATTACTTTCAGACTCTAATGATTAAAAAACAAGAGCGCCGCATAAAAGCGATAACGACATTTGTCCCCATGGAGAGAGAGAGTGCATTTTTTTTTTCAATTCTTCCCTTAAAAAATATTATTTCTTTTCTTCTTCTCTTTTTTTTCTTCTTCTCCCTTTTCGTTTTGTTTTAATCCCGACGTCAGAAACGATAAGGTTTTTTGCACGTCATCGTTATCTGAAATTATTCCTGCTAAATAATTACCGGAAAACGGCGGGGCTTTACAAGGAAAAGGTAGTGAAATTAGAAAGTGGAGGGAAAAAAAAATATAAATAAACGAAAAACGCTGCACGGTAAGCTCGTTTGCAACTTGTCATCATTAATAAGCGACGGATTTGAGCGCAAGATCCTTTTCAATGCATATGAGAAGCGCGTCATTTTTTCCCTTCGAATATCTTTTGCCATTATTATTATTATTATTATTATTATTATTCATTCGTTCATTCTGTTTTGGTGCAAAGGATTTCCGAGCTATTGTTTCCTTTGGAATCTGCTAATGGAATTTGGAACAGGTACGCCGCCGTGCATAAATGAAAGAAAATTACTCTCGCAGCGGTGGCATCATAGTCCTCTTTCGTCTAATAATTATGTAAAACTGTAAACTACAAAGTCTAGTAAATGACGTTTTTGGAAGGAATCGCTTTTGAAAAGACGGCTTTTTGCTTTTTATTCCGCCATTTCTTCTTTATTTAGTTCTTTCCCATTCTTTTGTGTCTCTTTGGGTTATTTATTATTATTTTTTTCCGCTTTCTTCTGTACGTAGTTTTGTATTCGGAAACTTTTATTCCATTATTTCTCCCAGCAGGAGGTTGAAAAAAAAAAGGCTTGTGTGATATTGAAACTGCTAGTTATATTACAAAGACTTGAAAATGAATAAATAAGCTGATAAATATATTATTTGTCGCTTAACGCTGGGCCTTATTTTTCAGCGCAGAATTTATATTTCCGTTTCGGTTCCATTGCGAGAGAAATTTCGCTCATGTTTACAAACCTCCACCTTTATGTCCTTGCAACGATAATGAAAGTCGTGCGGAATAAAAATTCAGACAAATTTCGGGCATAATTCATGGCGTCGGATCTGTACTTTTAAATTCTGATATCTGCAGCACGCAAAGTCGCTTAGAACAGGGTCGAAATTCAGTGCGACAGACGGGATTCTGCCTCAACAATGCTATCAAAGATAAGAAACCAAAGAAATAGCCATTAACGAAAACTAAAATTTGTGCATGCACTGTAGGAAGAGTACAATGAAATGAATATTAATAGTACACCTAGTTTTACGCATTTATAAAAAAGTTTTTCTGCAAAATGATATGCATAATAATACAAGAGTTTACATAACAGCTCATTAGGAAATAGTATAAACGTACATGGCCCTGATTTAAAATATTTCTGTTTTCTGTGTTCATAAAAAATTATAGAGAAAAAAAGTTATGAAAAATAACGAACAAAATTATAACGAAGTCATTAATAACTTATTCCTAAGAGATGTAGCAATTAACGTATATATTTTTTTAAGTAAATTGATTGAGTTAGAAAAATTATGAATTCCACACACACTCACATACATAATATATATATATATATATATATATATATATATATATATATATATATAGGGGGGGGGGTAAAGTTGAAAATATTTCAGCACTGGAATGCATTAAGAAACAATTAAATACTTAGTCGTGACAATTTTATGTGAACGAGAAAAGCTTTACTGTTTTATTTCCTGATTCCGCATTATATCTATTTCTAAACTTTTAAAAATAATTCGTACTATTTAAATTAACAATAATCAAGCTCATTTATCATATAAATAAAAATTTAAATAAGCTCAATGCAAACAATTAAAAATAGTAATTAAATTACACTACTCTTCCTCCTTGAAGCAAAAAACATCTAGTATTGAATTTAAACATCAAGAAAAAGTACACGAAAAATCTCTCCTACGGAATTGTCAGCAAACCAAACCAACTGCCCGACGGCTTCATTCCAACAGGTGCTCACAGTCGATAATTAAAAGTAATTAATTTCCTTAAACGAAGCCAGCAGAGTGTTTTAAGTTCTTGCTCATTAAGCTCTCTTTTAAAACACTACTAAAAACAATGAAACGGAGGGGAAAAAATATACTGCGAGCAAAAGGGGTGAAACGGAAAAAAATAAAAAAGAGGGAGAGAAAGAGGGGGGAGGGAGGAAAGAGAACGTTCATTAAGGTTTCTAATTAAAAGTACTTAATGCATCGGGTGGGGTTTTTAAGGCGACGGTGTAAACATGTTCTTCGTCGCTTTTAATTCCCCTTTGTGGCCTTTTAATCACTCATCAAATGAGCCGCACGCTTAATGGCTGCTAATTACCGCTCTAGAATAAATCACGGCGTTCATTTTTACTCGATTTTTAACGCCGTTCTTTCTTTCGCGTATTTCTCTTTGTATTTGCGAACTGGTTGTTCAGAAATTTGAAAAGGGAGAGTGTTTCTTTTGATTGTTTTTTTTTTTTTTTTTTTGCTTGAACCACAGATGCGTTTTGTAAAGCTTTTTTATTTTCTTTTTTTTCATAATGTGTGCTTTAGTTTATTTTTTTTAATGCTTTTGAGGAGTAATTAAAAAATCAGAAGTGTTAGTTTATTTCCAGATTTTTCCGCCGTGGTTACGGTTTGAAAGCAGCAGGCAGTTTCCTCGCGGCAAAAAAATGTATGCAATTAGTATGTTCTACTTTTCAAGAATGTTTTATTACGTCAATAGTAATTTAAACTTATGAAACACATTTTTGAATATTAGTTTATTTAAGTGCGAGCACAAGCGACGATTTTTTTCTTTTCTTTTCTTTCAGCGTGCATGCTTCTGATCTATGTCCGAATATGTTTTTAGAAAGGTAGTTTGCATTCTGAAGCTTTAGCATATTTTTTTTCTCAAACTTTCATTTTTACAAACGCATGCGGTGCTTTTCATTTTGAAAAACCAAAGCATAAAGTCAGGTCGTTGTTTTTATATAAGGGGCATTTCACGGTATTTGTGACATAGGGGTGTCCGTAACAAAACTTTTTAAAATTTAAAATTTTTTATATATATTGAAAAAGTACATTCTGTAGTATATGAATATCATATTGTTTTCATAGTTCACTTTATATTATGTTTGTAATTGCACTCAGAACATTGAAAATGCAATTTTTACTGTTACGGGACTCTACATTGAATGTTTCTTGGAAAACTTAGCTTTTATTCCAATTATTGTTACGGACTCTATAGTCATCATTCATAATCCGTAGTTTTTTATAGAATGTTTTTTTTTTGATTAAAATTGTTAACTATATTAGAGGTGAGCCTTTACTTGGTCTGTCTCAAGTACCAGTTTTGGCTTAAAAATCGGTTTAAGCCAGATTTAAAGAAAAATTCAATGTAGAGTCCGTAACAGTAAAAATTGCATTTTCAATGTTCTGAGTGTAATTACAAACATAATAAGGTGATACCTACATCTAGGAAAAAATAACGCTATTTATTTGTGAACCATGATTAAAATATAAGTTTTAAGTGCGCTTAGGGACTAATGGACTTATAGACCCAAATGTGCTTAAGTGTTAAGATCAAAATTATTCAGTTGATATTTATAAGAGGCATTTTTATTATTAGGGTTTTTATAGTTTATATAGAAGAGCAATTAATGCATAGGAAAGTTTGGCTATAAAATTTATACATAAATTTAAAAGCCAACTAAGCTTTACTTTCGAAAAATGTAAAAAATTGGACTGATGTTCTTTAATTACATAGTTCGGACAACATTCCTCCTCTGCTTGAATTGAAGATACTGATTTTTGTGAGTACGTTTAATTGAAATCTTATTTTAATTTTAAATACTTTAGTTTACAAATCAATTCTCATTTTGCGCATTTATTTTCATGATTTGAATATCCTCTTCACATAAATTAATAAACTAGGAAAACAATTCCAATATATAAGGATATAAAACTTTGTAGTTTCTGAGAAAATTGGAATGGAACCGAAAACAAATATGGATAAATTAAAAGTAAAAAAAAAAACTTTTAATACTTTATTTTTTTAAGCTTTGCAACACTGTTTAACTATGTCTTTGAAAGAATTGAAACAAATGCATTAAGACCATCAGAGAAGTAATGAAATGAAATTAAAATTTATGAATAAGTACTTTTTGAAGACATTAATTTAATACCTTTTTTTTGTTTACTTAAAATATTTTTAAAAATATTATATATATCTAAATATACAAAAATATAAAAACTAATCTTCGCCAGTAGGTAAAAATTAGGTTGAAATCGGTATGTTAGCTTTTTGTGAGGAGAAAAACATTATGCGTAATGGCTGGTTATACTTGTATTTTGAGGTATGTGAAGGTACTATCCTTTTTTTTTCTGAATTGCTGGAAACTTTCTTTGATCTATAAAAATACTCCAAATAATTCTTGAAATTTTGTTTTTCTTTTACCCGAGAGAAAATAATGTTTTTTTCTTACAAATTGTTCATTTTATATTTATTATTAGTATTTAAAATAATCATTTTTAGTATCGAAAAATTTTTTTTGCACTAGTAAAAATTTTCTTTTTATTTTTGATTTTCTGATCGTTTATCCTTATGAAAGCAGTTTTCTTTCTCGAAACAGAGTAGCAATTTGATTTTACGTTTTCTTTTGTTCACTTTTGTAATTATTTTTTTATTTAAAGTAGCGAGTAGTCTAAAAACCAAAATTTGTTAAAATTATGATTCTGTTTTCTAAGAGTGCATAATAATTTTGTCTACGATTAAAAAAAAGAAAAAGAAAAATATACAGCAAGAGAATGTAAGAAATGAGACATCGTGAAAATTCCTCTGTGATTGTTATTTTTATAGCATTGTTTATTTGACTCCCTAAACCCATTTTCAAGTATAATCAAGAAAAACCTCGTTCCAAAAGAATTCCGTTAAAAAGCAGCAGGGATTTTAAACTGGGAAAGGAATATATGAACGGCGGAATGCTTAAATATTTACGCTTACCTTCTAAACCACGCTTACCCATCCACCCTCTAAAAATTCTTTTTCAGCCCTTTTTTTTTCCACCCGTCACAAGCGTAATACGTGTGGTTTTGGATGAAGATGTTCAATGCAAAAAATTTCTACAACAGGGAGGGAGATGAGGAAAAAAAAAAAAGAAAACATTTGCAGCAGCTGCATTACATACTCTACTCTCATTTGGGCTTTGGAGAAAAAAGTGATAGGAATTTTGCATGCTGCTTTGGAATTAAACACAGAGCGAGAGAAAAGAAATAACAATTTTGCTTGGCGGAATTCTTATCTTTTATGTAATTGTTTGTTCCGAGAGAACGCATCAGGAACAAGATGGCGTAATGAAAAACATCGCTCTTGCTAAGCTTCCCACTGATCTTCCCATCCAGTCTCGGGTACAGTGAAATATGCGTGATTGCAGAAATTTAAAGTTTTGAAGTGGCAATAAAAACCAATAATATTTCTTTTCTGCCCTTGTTTTATTAAGCTTTTTTCGCAAGTACTTGAAATTTTAAAGTCTTTCGAATGTTTAGAATTAAAATTGATTGTATGGAGATGCGTATGTGTGTGTGCTTGTATGTGTAAATTTTCTTTTTTTCCTTTGCCCCTACAGAGTTTTTGGTAGTTTTTGTGCATCCGAGATTTTTTTTTCTGTAAGACGTGTTTCACTTTCAAAATCAAAAATACGTCTCAAAAAAAAAAAAAAAAAAAAAAAAAAAAAAAAAAAAAAAAAAGACGAAAAAAAAAAAAAAACGTCACGCTTTATTTTTTTAAACTAAAATAGCATCGTAACCAATGTAAAAAGAAATAACTTTATTTTTTAAACTTCATTTGTTATTATGAAAATAGAACAGGCACTGCACTGAGCATAATATTGTCCGACTGATAACTTCATTTTCCTAAGCATTAACTTGTATATTTAATTCAGAATGTTTCATAAAATACTCTTATTCAATTTACCACATTTTACTTTTAGAGAATGCTATTAATATTTTTCTTGTATCGTAATGAATACTAGTATTATAGTTAAAACAAGGTATACGGTTAGAAAGCTTTGTTTCAAGCAAGCTTAAAAATAACATGGAAATAGTTTCGTGTCATTTTGTTATGACATTCAACGTCACTTTTAAAGTACTTTATTCAGAACACGTAATTATTTTTGAAGGTAATTGTATAAACTACATTTTATTAAAACTGCTTTTGAATGAAATACCTTAGCCTTAAAAATTCAGCCCATTCAAACATTCAATAGAGTTCTACGCTTAAAAGGAAAAACTTTTGTTTAAATATTTGTTTTATAATTACTAAATCTAAGTACTTAAAACGTTACAAGGAAAAAAACTAAAAAAAAAAACACAGTTTTAAAATCACTAAAAGTTAACCGAAATCGTGGTAGAAAAAAAAATAAGGAGAAAAAAAATCAGCTTGAAAATAAACGAGAAAATTTGAAAGCGCGAAAGAGTTATTCTAAAATCTTAACTTCAATGCATTCTATTAACAGTCAGAACTGAAAAGGACGAATGATTTAGCTTTGCTTTTACTCTCCTAGATACGTTTCATTTTATTCAGTATATATTATGCAAGTAATGATATTCATTATCTTTAACTAAAATTTCTGTTTAACTAAGAATATTTTTCTTGGATTTCAGCATATTTGAATATGTATTCGAGTTCTGCTCTTAAAAGTAATAAATGTTAGTTAAACTTTCAAAACCCAAATGATTACAACTTTCTAAAAGATAAGTTAAAAAAAACATTTAAAAAACGCTACAAATAGTCTGAATATTTTTCAAAAATGTTATAAAAAAGGGAGAAAATCAACTTTAAAAACAAACCCTGAAAACACGAAAGCGAAAGAGTGACATCTCACTCAAATCGACTCAAAGTGACATCTTAATTTCATTACATTGTATTAACACTCAGAGCTAAAAGGGCAAATGATTTAACTTTGATTTTATTCTTCCAGATACATAAAGGGCTACGCATTTTTTTTCCAGAAAGTAGCTGATTTAGTGTTAAATATTATATAATTCTGTTCACATTAGCATGCAATGGATTTTATAAATGTAAATATAAGGTATGTAATTAGAAATGTAATTTTAGAAATATACGAAAAAATATTATTTACTCCAGCTTGAAAAAGTTTGTGTCTGCCCATAAAAATCGCATATATGCGTGTCACATTTAAAGCGCTTTATTCAGCATAATTTATGCAGGTAATTGTATAATCTATCTTTAATTAAAATTACTATTTCAGTAAAACTATTTCCTTAAGATTTCATCATATTTAAACATTTATTCAGATTCTGCACTTAAAAGCAACAAATGTTGTTTAAACTTTCAAAACCTAAAGTCTTAAAACTTCCAAAAAAATACTTAAATAAAACGCCACTTTAAAAACGCTACAAATAAACTGAACAAACTTCGAAACCGTGGTAGAAAAAAAAATAAGGGACGAAAAAACAAGTTAAAAAATAAACGCGAAAACACGAAAGCGAAAGAGTTAAGTCAACGTGACATCTTAATTTCATTACATTCTATTAACACTCAGAACTAAAAAGGGCAAATGATTTAGCTTTGTTTTTATTCTTCCAGATACATAAAGCGCTACCATTTTTTTTCTTTTGTAGTACATGATTAACTGTTTAAAATTTTGTAATTTCGTTCACAATAGCATGCAATGCATGTTATAAGTGTAAATATAAGGTATGTAATCAGAAATGTTAGTTAACAAATATACGTAAAATATCAATTGTTCCGGTTTGAAATAGTTTTGTGTCGGTTCATATAATCACATCTGTACGTTGCATTTAAAACGCTTTATTCAGCATAATTTCGGTAAGTAATTGTATAATTTATCTTTAGTTAGAATAACTGTTTAACTAAAAATATTTTCTTAAGACTTCTGCATATTTGAATATTCATTCAAACTCTGCACTTAAAAGCAACAAATGTTGTTTAAACTTTCAAAACCCAAATCCTTAAAACTTCCGAAAAAGTACTTAAATAAAACACCACTTTAAAAACGCTACAAATAAACTGAATACACTTCCAAAGCATGATAGAAAAAAAATAAGGGAAGTAAAAAAAAAAAAAAACACACAAGTTAAAAAATAAATGCGAAAACACGAAAGCGAAAGAGTTAAGTCAACGTGACATCTTAATTTCATTACATTCTATTAACACTCAGAACTAAAAAGGGCAAATGATTTAGCTTTGTTTTTATTCTTCCAGATACATAAAGCGCTACCATTTTTTTTCTTTTGTAGTACATGATTAACTGTTTAAAATTTTGTAATTTCGTTCACAATAGCATGCAATGCATGTTATAAGTGTAAATATAAGGTATGTAATCAGAAATGTTAGTTAACAAATATACGTAAAATATCAATTGTTCCGGTTTGAAATAGTTTTGTGTCGGTTCATATAATCACATCTGTACGTTGCATTTAAAACGCTTTATTCAGCATAATTTCGGTAAGTAATTGTATAATTTATCTTTAGTTAGAATAACTGTTTAACTAAAAATATTTTCTTAAGACTTCTGCATATTTGAATATTCATTCAAACTCTGCACTTAAAAGCAACAAATGTTGTTTAAACTTTCAAAACCCAAATCCTTAAAACTTCCGAAAAAGTACTTAAATAAAACACCACTTTAAAAACGCTACAAATTAACTGAATACACTTCCAAAGCATGATAGAAAAAAAATAAGGGAAGTAAAAAAAAAAAAAAACACACAAGTTAAAAAATAAATGCGAAAACACGAAAGCGAAAGAGTTAAGTCAACGTGACATCTTAATTTCATTACATTCTATTAACACTCAGAACTAAAAAGGGCAAATGATTTAGCTTTGTTTTTATTCTTCCAGATACATAAAGCGCCAAGCATTTCTTTTCAGTAAGAGAGACGATTAAGTGTCTTTTGTTGAGATACTAAGTGATGTCCTTTGTTTTAGGCGTGTCATCCGATAAACATGTTACACAGAATCCTCCAGAAATGAATAAGTAAATGAGCAGAGAGAAAAAAAAATGTTGAAACAAAGGGTTGAAAAGAAAGAGGGGGAAAAAGTCAATTAATGCTTTCTCCGTTAGCATAAAAGCTTACTTAATGAGCGTTAAGTCCTTAAAACAGCTGACTAATTATTCAGCCATTTTGGGGCACCGGAACACTTTTAAGATTTGATTGATTTTGATGATAGTTTGTGCGGTAATTAACTCATTGTTTAGAGATAAATTCTTATTTATTTTTAATTAATGCGTCTTTAATTTTGAAATAAGCAGTTTATTGGTTTTGTTTAATCTACTTGAAGTACTTATCCTTTATCACTTTGAAAGTCAATTTGTACGTATGGTTTTTCAATACATTAGTTTGTTTTATTTATTTTTTAATGGGTGTCAATCTCTCGGTAGTTGCAGAAAAAAAACTATAACTTAAAATCTATCGATAAATATACAGTGCTTTAAAACGTGAAATTTTCAATGCTGATTTATGGTGTGTGAAATTTAAATGCTTTCACACAAAAATGTTTTTAAAAGTCTTAATTGTGATAAAAATATTGCTTAACCAAATACTTATTAATTTAATTACAAAATGTGAATATTAAAATTATTTATTAAAAAAGTTTTATGTTAAAAATTATGGTAAATAAAATAAGTAACTAAAAATAATAAATTGTGATAAAGGTATTGCTTAACCAAATACTTATTAATTTAATTGCAAAATATAAATATTAAAATTATTTATTAAGAAATTTTATGTAAAAAATTATGGTAAATAAAATAAGTAACTAAAAATAATAAATTGTGTTAAAGGTATTGCTTAACCAAATACTTATTAATTTAATTACAAAATGTAAATATTAAAATTATTTATTAAGAAATTTTATGTTAAAAATTATGGTAAATAAAATAAGTAACTAAAAATAATAAATTGTGATAAAGGTATTGCTTAACCAAATACTTATTAATTTAATTACAAAATGTGAATATTAAAATTATTTATTAAAAAAGTTTTATGTTAAAAATTATGGTAAATAAATAATAACTTTATTTTTAGTATACGCTGTTTTATTTTACATCCTTAGGACCAAGAGCTTGTTTTACTCAAACAAAATTTACTCTGCATTTAAGTGTTTCTTTTCTCTTTGGGTCTTTATAATTGTGATGTAGGTAATACTTAACTTAATACTTGTTTATTTTACTAAAAAATGAATGATAAACTATAGATTAAAAGATGTTAATGTGGATAATATGGAACACTAAATAAGTAAACAATGTAGGCATTACATAACTTAATACTTGTTTATTTTAGTAAATAATATGAATACGAAACGATATATTTAAAAATGTTAATATTGATAGTTAGGATATTAAATTAAATAAGTTAATAATCGACTTATTTTATGCACTATTTCCTTAGTCTTAGAATCAAGTGCTAATTTTATTTGTCCAAAATTTACTTTGTCTTCACATGTTTATTTTCTCATTAGAACCTTTGTTCGAGAAATGTTGGATTTTGTTTGTTTTCTTCTACGAAGAACCTTCTTTTCTGATCAAGAGATGAGAAAACTATTCCATAATGATGTCTTTTCTGTGTCAGCGAGACATTTACTAAGGGAAATTTGAATAGGTTCGTTAGAATGACATTATTTCCGAAGCGATAACTTGTAACTGAGTCTAGACTAAGTATTTCAAAGACTTCTGGAATCGGTGATCAGGCTCCCTGGAAAGGATATTATTGTGGAGTTAATGAAATTCTGGTGTCGTAGGCTTTTGCTTGGTAAAATTTGTGTAAATCAGGAATTCCGTATTTCCACTTTACGCCACTTTATGAAGAGTCTGGACGGAGTAAGAGTCTCTAGATAAAGTTGGAATATGTTGTTCCGAGGTTTTTTAAAAATTCATTAACTTTTTTTTTCCCGAATGCATTAGTAAATCTTCAATGAAGAATTTCTGCAGGTATTACTAATACTGGTGTTATTTCAAGCTCTAAAGCTCCAAACGGGAACACCCCAACCTGAGTGAACACCAGTTATAAGAATGTTCGAAAAGCTAAGTCAATGAAACGCTTTTGCTTAGATGTATTTTTTACAAATAAATAAATAAACGAATAAATAAATATATGAAAAAAATATGAAAAAAGTAAATAAATAAATACATTTTTTAAAAACATTAGAAGTTTTTTTTTTAAATAGCGTATTTGCTTTTTATTACATATTTGACCATCAACTTTTTATTGATATAAGATATTTTAGAAAACGTTTCTTGAATACTGGTTACAGAGATACATTAAAAAATGTAATCAAATAATTAATAGGTAAATATTTGATTTTTAACACCTTTACAATAAAGCAAACTCGTGCTAAGGTAAATGATATTAGCTTACGCCATGAAATTGTAATTAAAATGACAAAAAGATTTTTTAGACCGTTTTCTACATTTATAACTTAATTCTTTATTTGGCAATAAAAACTTCTATAAGGAATTGACATTTTTCTTACTTATCAAAACTTTAACACTTGAACTTTGCGAACAGAAAACTTTGTCCTTCACATAAGTTGATTTTTGTGGCGAATTCTTGTCAATGCGTTTAAAAAATTGGCTTCAAGGTTGTTAATTGTTTGACTTTATTTTTGAAAAAAATAAGGGAGGGGGTATCTTTCAAAGGGGAAGTGAACAATTCAGCTACGATTTTTTCCTGTTAAGAATAGTACTATTAGCTCTGTCTATTTTGATAGAACCTCAATGGTTGAACTTAGTGCAGATAAAATTTCTCTGCTCCAAAAATGAGTTAATTTTGAGGCAGATGCTTTTCAATGATGCTCTCAAAAACTCTTAATTATTTGACTTGATATATGAATGGAAGCAATAATATGTGTTTAGTGTAGTAATTATGTATTGAAACAGAAAGTTCTTAAAAGGCGAAAGGAAAATTCAGTTACCATTTATTCCCTTACGTTAGAATTACGTTATTACTCCCTAACTCATTTATCTCTATTTTTTAAGCTGATTCTCTTTAATGGAGTCAAACATAATCTTCAAGCTTGTTAATTGAAGCATTTAGCAATTTGATGTTTGAATGAAAACAATACTACAAGCCTAGTATCCTAATTATCTATCACAAGGGATTTGTTAAGATCCTTTTAAGGGCGAGGGAGGAGACTTCCACCACCATTTTTTCCCTCTTAAGAACGATATTATTAGACCCTAACTGATTTATCTCTCTTGTGTTAACACGGCGGACGTAAATTTGCGAAAGCTCCCCCTTTTTCTTCTCATCTCTATTTTTTCCCCCTCTCCCTCTTGAGGGGCGCGAAGACATAAAGCCGGCGTCTCGTGTAATCCCATTGGTCAACAGGGCTTTCGGGCAATAAAGACGCGAACAAGTTCCGGCCGCCAATCTGATGGTCCAAGATTAAGTAATCCGGGCGCCCACCGAGCCGGCACGAGCGCTCTCTTAAGAGGATTGGGGCGGAGACTGCGCCCCTGCACCCCCCCCCCCCACCACCACGCCACTACTACTCTCGGCCGCCCCGGTGGCAAATGCGGCGCGTAATGGCTGCTCCCTCTTTTCTGTCTCTCTCCTCTTCCCGCTCTTTCTCTTTCACTGTTCTCTCTGTGTTGTCTGACAGTGTTGAGTGCGAAGCGATTTCAGGTGATCTGCTGTTTTCTGAGGAGAAAGATTCTGCATCAATGCGATGGCGATTTCAGAATCCCATTATTTTGTAGTGGCCGGCTCTTTTCTGTTTGCTGCAGCTGTTTTGAATCTGGACTCACTTAAGGTCTTCTATTTTTTCCTATTTTGGTGGAAATATCCTTTCTCGGTGTGTTTTGCTACATTGTCTCCTTATGTTTTGGATTTTGCAGGCTTTGTTGAAGTGAAGCCACAACATTTTGAACTAGACAAATGGAATTCAGTATACCAATTGAAATATATTTACCGAAAATTAGAACAAAAGGGCATCATGTGTCAGATTTGATGTTAGAAATGACTACAAATTCCAACAAAAAATTTATCAATGTCTTCTCTGCTTTTCTTCAAGTGTCCTTATTATATATCATAAGTCCTTCCCGTTCTTTCTCTTTCTGTTTTCTGTGTTGTCTGACAGTGTTGAGTGCGAAGCGATTTCAGGTGATCTGCTGTTTTCTGAGGAGAAAGATTCTGCATCAATGCGATGGCGATTTCAGAATCCCATTATTTTGTAGTGGCCGGCTCTTTTCTGTTTGCTGCAGCTGTTTTGAATCTGGACTCACTTAAGGTCTTCTATTTTTTCCTATTTTGGTGGAAATATCCTTTCTCGGTGTGTTTTGCTACATTGTCTGCTTCTGTTTTGGATTTTTGTCGGCGTTGGTAAGGTGAGGACACACCATTTAGAGTTATACAAATAGAAATACATGTACTGAAAATTGTAGTAAAAGTGCTTCATGTGTCAGATTACAAAAAGTGATAAAGGACTACCAAAATCAGCTTATCATCCATGAAACAAATTTGGCAATGACTTCTCAGAATAATTACAAATGTCCTTATTATGTAGTATAAGTTCTTCCCGTTCTTTCTCTTTCTGCTTTTTGTTTTCTGACAGTGTTGAGTGCGAGGCGATTTCAGATGATCTGCTGTTTTCTAAGAAGAAAAATTCTGCATGAATGCAATGGCTATTTCGGAAGCATATTATTTTGTAGTTGCCGGCTCTTTCTGTTTGCTGCAGCTGTTTTGAATCTGGAGTCACTTAAAGTTTTATTTTTTAGGAAATAGTTTTTCTTGGTGTGTTTTGCTATATTGTCTCCTTATGCTTTGGATTTTCGTCGGCTTGGGGGAAGTGAGGGCATAGCATTTAGAACTAGACAAACAGAAATAACTATACCAATTTTTTTTCTGAAAACTGGAAGGAAAGGGCATCATGTGTCAAATTTGATGTGAGAAACGACTACAAAATCCAACTAACAAATTTATCACTGCCTTCACTGATTTTCTTCATGCGATGGCGATTTCAGAATGCCATTATTTTGTAGTGACTGACTCTTTCTATTTGCTGCAGCTGTTTTAAATCACTTAAGGCTTTCTATTTTGGTGGAAACATTCTTTCTCTGCTTGTTCCGATACGTTGTCTCCTTATGTTTTGGAGTTATGTAAATTTTGGTGGGAAGTGAAGACATAACAGTTAGAACTATACAAATAGAAATAAAAATAAAAAGTGAAAAATATGCACTAAAAATGGAGCAAAAGTGCATCACGTGTCAAATTTTGGAATGTGACAGTCATCCGTTTTAAACGACAAAAACAAAAGGGACCCCAAATTTGGTGTTTTTATGTTACAGCTTGGTACATACTAATAATACTCCGAATTGAAAATTTCCAGCGAACTTTACTTTTAAACATTTATTTATACTTTTAGTACAATATCAATTAAAAGGAAATACTAAATGTACAAAGCGTCATAACATTAAAATTACACAAGTATCCAACTTATATATTTACTTATGACAATAATAATGTGATTTTGGTTGTTTTTCACTGTAATTTATTCGAATTTTGACATTGAATAAATAACTACAAATTTCAGCGACCAACTATTCATGTTTGTTTATGTAACTAGGTTGTTATTGTTTAGCTAAAATAAGAATTTATCAGTTCTATTTGGATTGTTTCAACAATACTTCATTGCATAACTTACCAAAAAAAAATCGTATGCATTGTATTTGAACTCATACTATTGTTGAATATAAGCCTATACCCTTTTTAATGGTTTGTACCAATTAGCAAGTGTAATTCTTTACCATAACTAAAAAGGGTAAAATTGATGTTGTGATCTGTTAGCTAACAATGACTCTTTACTTGTAATTTAATGTGTACTCTCTTTCACATTCTCCATGATTAGTGTATTGATTATAGAAGTCCTTTTTTTTCTCCCTTGGAAAGAATATTACATTCATTTCTATTTTCCGCTTTATTACGCTCCTCAAATTTCTTTTTCATCCATCACTGCCCCGAACAAGGGGGAGAGAAGGGGAGGGGGGCTGGATGCCAGCTTTGCCCCTAATCCGATATGTGTTACCGTGAGCGGTAGGCTGCTCGGGCAACCCTGTAACTAACCACCTCACTCCATTCTCGCCAGATACTCGACTCAATGTGGCGTGATAGCGCCAGCAAATCCTTTTCAAGGAAAAAGAGGAGAGAGAGAGAGAGAGAAGAGGAAAAATAAAAAGATAAAAAAAAAGATGAAGCGGGGGAAAGGGAAGAAAAAAATCCATAGGCGTGATTCGAGTTCTCTCTGTGCTCTTTTCTTTTATGTCTCGGCCACGAGAGAACGATAAACCCCTCAACTCAGCACGTCCAGGTCACGTGAGGGAGAGCGACCACTGCGGGGGCGGAGAAGGGGTGGAAAAGGGGGCCATTACCCTGCCTCATTATCATCTGATGGATGCTGTCTTCTGCTTCCTCTCTGGAGCAATCGATAACCACTGGGATACAAGACCCTACCTACGCGCACGACCTTTTTTCTGCTGGAGACTTTTTTTTCCCCTCTCTTACCTCTCTTTTTCTTTACCCCTACTCCAAGGGATCGACAACAAGAGGCGAAAATAAATTACTAGACCTTTTTCCTTACATCCCGAAGCATTCCCGGAAGCTTATTTTAACCAGTTTAAGGTAGTCACATAAGAAATGACTTGATTCTTTAACTTGTTAAGGATACAAGATAGCCACTTGAGAGATGACACGTTGCTTTAACTAGTTTAAGATACACGATAGTCACACAAGAGATGACACGTTTTCTTGACATCAGAGACACAAATCAATGAATAAATACATTTTCGCCTAAATGTTTACTAGAAATTGCTTACGGGTAGCTTAGTACAGGGGTTGACAACCATTTTGCAGTTTTTTTTTTTACAAATATGGTCAATTATTTTTAAAAGAGTTAAATATCAATAAACGTACGTTATACCTATTAGTAAGTATAAAGTAATGATTATTTGCTGTAAATTATATGTTTGTTACTAAAGCTATTTTTCTGCTGGAGACTTTTTTTTCTCTTTCCTTACCTCTCTTTTTCTTTAGCCCTGCTTCAAGGGATCGACAACAAGAGGCGAAAATAAATTACTAGACCTTTTTCCTTACATCCAGAAGCATTCCCGGAAGCTTACTTTAACCAGTTTAAGGTAGTCACATAAGAAATGACTTGATTCTTTAACTTGTTAAGGATGCAAGACAGCCACATGAGAGACGACACGCTGCTTTAGCTAGTTTAAGATACTCGACCGCCACACAAGAGATGACACGTCATTGACATCAGAGACGAAAATCGAATGAATAAATACATTTCTCAGAAACGAATAAATACATTTTCACCAAAATGTTTACCAGAGTTTGCTTAAGGTTAACTTAGTGTAGGGGTTGACATCCGTTATGAAATTGTTTTTTTTTTACAAATGTGTACAATTACTTTTTGAAAGTGTTAAATATTAGTATTTGTACGTTTTTACTATTATGATGAAAAATATAATGATAATTTGCTGTAAAATATGTATTCATTGCGAGACTTTTTTTTGCTGGAGTCTTTTCCCCCCAATCCCTTACCTCTCTTTTTCTTTCCCCCCTACTCCAAAGAATTGGCAACCTAGACGAAAATAAATTATTAGACATTTTTCTTTACATCCCGAAGCATTTGTTGAATCCTGTTTTAACAATTTTTTGTTACACGATACGGTAGCCACATGCGATATGGCACGTTGTTTAACTAGTTTAAGATACATAATAAACAAAAAAAAAAAAACCTTCCGAAACGTTTCTGGAAGTTACAGATCTAGTTAAAAATTCGAATTTTTTCCCACTAATAATATACAACCTTCTTGAAATTGGAATTACAATTTACAAACTTTCCCATTAAAAACCACTCATATTTCTGGAATAAATCAGGAACCTTCAGAGAAAACTTGATTATAGGGTAGACAGACCAGTGAATGAACACTTAATTAAATTTTTGATTTCAAAAATTTATGGCTTCGTTAAAATTGTAGTATTGGTCACATGATAGTAAAAACACTTCAGATGATATTACATAATATGTAAAAAAAATGAAAATGGACTAGTGGACAAATAGAGCATTTTCTAGTCATTTTCTTTCTGTAAATATGTTGAAAGAGGTTCTTCCTTTTGATTTGTCTAAAAAAATGTTTCAAATTCTTTTTTTATCAAAAAATATGCGAGGTGTTCATTCACTGGAAGTGTTCATTCACTGGTAGGTCTACCCTATTTAGTAATTGTAGATAGTTTTTATAATACAATTTCAAATTTCCGCTTACAAAGACCCCGATTTCAAATGCTGAAGAAGCGTTTTGACTCCGGACTTACTTCTTTACTTTCACGGTTTTTCACTACCAACCCGGCTTCCAGTTTTAAAAAGTTTTCAGTTTTTTTTTTTAAATTTTATTAAGTGTGTACGTTACGGTTGCTAGAATTACCATGTCACTACTGACAATACAATTACAAACACTTTATAACCATCTAAGAAGTACAGATGCACTTATCGATTTGTTAGATCAAAAAAGTTGACTACTTGAAACGGGTACGAAATAAATCTTCGGAAAAATGCTTATTGCCAGAAGTTTAATTTTTTGAGGTGCGTCTTTCCTGCTTTCGAAGTATTATTATGTACTGCGTATTACTATTTATGTTTTCAGTTTTTCTTTTTTTTTTCTTTTTTTTTGTGAGTTACCTATTTAATTTAGTTTCCATTTAGAAATTTTTCTTTGCAAAAATGTTCGTTTTTCTCCAACAATAAAGTGCAACACTTCTCCCTCATTCTCCTGATTAAAGACGTATTTGCGAAAGAAGTAAACACATCCCTCACAGATGAGAATTATCGAAGAGGCTTGTGTGGACATGGGATCGACTCTCCCTGCGAGTAGTAGGGATTATTCTTGTTCTCCTAAACAAGATGGCGTATTTCAATTTCTTTTTGAATTTTTAACATCAGTTATCATACTTTGATACATTTTATACCTATGTAAATAATAATAAATGATACAAATATGTATTGTTCTTGAGAATCAAACGCGTATAACTCTTAGAGGGTTGCGAAATAAATATTTCTAAAACAACCTTTTGCGAAAAATTACCTTTTTGAGGTAAACCTTTCTTGCTTTAGCGAACACTGCTATAACTATGCATGGTTTCAGTTTTTTTTTTGTTAGTTATGTATTTAACTCAGTTTCTATTTCTTTGCAAAAATTTTTCATTTTTCTGTGAAGTGTGTTTTTCTTTCGACAATCAAGTGCAACACCTCTCCTCTGTTCTCCCGATCTAACACCAATTTGCGAAGGAAGTAAACACATCCTTCGCAGATGAGGCTTTTTGGAGAGACATTTGTGGATATGGGAACGACTCCTCGGGGGAACAGTGGGGATTATTCTTAAATAAGATGACGTATTCCCATTTATCATGACATTTTTTAATTTAAAGATCAATTACCAGACTTACCATACAGTTGTAGACATTTTATGTTTGGATAAATTAGAGCAAATGGGGGTAAATATTGTGTTCTAAGATCAAGAAAGTATAACTGTTAAAAGGTTGCGATTTGCGAAGGAAGTAAACGCATCTCTCACAGATGAGGCTTATCGGAGAGACGTTTGTGGATATGGGAACGACTCCTCGTGGGAACAGTGGGGAATATTTTTGTTTTCTTAAATAGGATGACGTATTCCCATTTATCATGACATTTTTTAATTTAAAGATCAATTACCAGACTTACCATACAGTTGTAGACATTTTATGTTTGGATAAATTAGAGCAAATGGGGTAAATATTGTGTTCTAAGATCAAGAAAGTATAACTGTTAAAAGGTTGCGATTTGCGAAGGAAGTAAACGCATCTCTCACATATGAGGCTTATCGGAGAGACGTTTGTGGATATGGGAACGATTCCCTGTGGGAGTAATGGGAATTATTCCTGTCGTCCTAATCAAGATGACATATTCCTATTTTTTCCTGACTTTTTAAAATTAAATATCAATTATCAGACTTGCGATGCATTTCTAAACATTTTATGCCTGTCTCAGTTCGAGCCAATGGTGGAAATATTGTTTTACTGTTATCATCAAAGTATAACTGTTGAAAGTTTACTAGTTAAATGTTTATAAAAATAGCTATTGCCAAAAATTCACCTTTTCTTGAGGTGCGGCTTTTTTGCTTAAGAAGGCAATATCGAGCACTGCGTCTTGCTATGTATGTTTTCAGTTTTTTGTAAGCTATGTATTTAACTTAGTTTCCATTTCTTTGCCGAAAATTTCCATTTTTCTGCGAAGTTTTTTGCCTTTCCGACAATCAAGTGCAACACCTCTCCCCCATTCTCCCCAGATCTAACACCAATTTGCGAAGGAAGTAAACGCCATCCCTCACAGATGAGGCTTATCGGAGAGAGAGGCGTTTGTGGATATGGGAACGACTCCCCGTGGGAGGGCGGCGGGGATGAAAAAGATGCGTTGGGAAGAGAAGTGAATGTTTGTCCCCATCTCTCCATCTATTTCTCATTCGGGCTCTCGCTTCGATCCGCCCGCCCGACCTATTTGCTTAAAAACTACGCCACCGGAGAACGGCACTGCGGCAGAAATTGAATTACAACGACTGCCTTCTTTAGACCTGATGAAGAAAGTCGGATTTCTGCCTCTTTTTTTCCCCTCTTCTTCCTCTTCTTCTTCTACAACTTCTCTATCCCTCATTCCGCTGCTTTGGTGCCCGGGAGCGGATTTGCTTGCTAAAACTTTGAGCACCTGTGCTTTTTTGGGAAGATGAGGTGCCACATTTGGCGTGCCTTTCCCTGAACCTCACAGAGACTGGCGATGATAGGTTTTTCTTACCCCTCTCTTTACTTGATTATTTTTTGTGGTTAATTCTTTATCTCATTAAAGCATTTGAAGTGTATAAAATATTTAACTGAGGTGCCACATTTTGCGGGCCTTTAATCATCCTCACAAGAATTATCATTGATAGGTGTTTTACCCCTCTCTTCACTTGATTTTTTTTGTTTTATTTAATTTTTAGCTAATTAAAGCATTTAAAACTTATTGAATCTTTGATAAAAGAAATTGAGGTGCCACATTTGGCGGGCCTTTCCTCATTCTCACTGAGACTGGCGATGATAGGTTTTTTTCACCCCTCTATTCACTTGATATTTTTTGTGTCTAATTTAATTCTGTAGCTAATTAAAGCATTTAAAACTTATTGAATCTTTAATGAAAGAAATTGAGGTGCCGCATTTTTTGAGCCTTTCCTCGTAATCATAGAGACTGGCGATGATAGGCTTTTTACCCCTCTCTTCACTTGGTTATTTCTTGTGTGTAATTTAATTCTTTTGCTCATTACAACATTCATTTTTTGAATCTTCAACGAAAGGAAATTAAGTGGCATGTTTGGTGGGCCTTTCCTCGTCCTCACCGAGACTGGCGATGATAGGTTTTTTTACCCCTCTCTTCACTTGGTTATTATTTTTTTTTTTTTTTGTGTTTAATTCTTTGGCTAATTAAAGCATTTAAAACATTGAATCTTTGATGGAAGAATTTGAGGGGGCACATTTGGCGGGCCTTTCCTCGGTTTCACTGAGTCTGGCGATGATAGGTTTTCACCCCTCTCTTTACTTAATTTGTTTGTGTTTAATTTGATTCTTTAGCTCATTACAGTACTCAAAGTTTATTGAATCTTTAACTGAGGTGCCACTCTTACCTTGCCTTTCCACATTATTACCAAAACTGGCGATGATAGGTTTTGTAGCCCACTCTTCTTTTGATTATTTTTTGTGTTTAATTTAATTCTTTAGCTCATTAAAGTACTTAAAATTTATTGAATCTTTAACTATATAAAGAAATTGAGGTGGGGCATTTGGCGGACCTTTCCTCGATCTCACTAAGACTGGCGATGATAGGTTTTTACCCCTCTCTTTACTTGATTGTTTTATGTTTAATTTGATTCCTTAGCTCATTACAGCACTTAAAGTTCATTGAATCTTTAATTGAGGTACCACATTTGATGGGCCTTTCCACATCATCACAGAGACTGGCGATCATAGGTTTTTTTACCCTACTCTTCACTTGATTATTTTTCGTGTTTCACATTTAATTCTTTAGCTCATCAGAGTATTTGAAATTTGTTGAATTTTTTACGAAAGAAATTGAGGTTTCTTATTTGGCGGGTCTTTCCTCATCCGGACTAAGACTGGTGACGATAGGTTTTTCACCCCTCTCTGCACTTGATCTTTTTTTTTTGCGTTTAATTTAATTCTTTAGCTCATTAAAGCATTTAAAGTTTATTGAATCCTTAACGGATGAAATTGAGGTGCCACTTTTGGCGGGCCTTTCCTCGTAATCATAGAGACTGGCTATGATAGGTTTTTTACCCCTCTTTCCACTTAATTATTTCTTGTGTTTAACTTGATTCATTAGTTCTTTGAAGCATTTAAAATTTATTGAGTTTTTGACAGAAGAAGTTAAGGTAAAGAGAAGAAGTGAGGAGGGAATATCCTCCTCCTCACTAAAACTGGCAATGATATTTTTTAACCTCTCCCCGCACTTAATTATTTCTTATGTTTAATTTAATTCATTAGCTCAATAAAACATTTGAAAGTTATTGAATTTTTAACGAAATAAATTGAGGTGCCACATTTAAGGGGCTTTTTATCTCCCTCGCAAATACAATTTGTTTTCTCCCTTCCCTTAATTATTTCTTGCGTTTAATTCAGTTTATTAGCTCATTTAAATTCAGCCATTCAGAGTATCTCCGAGCCGGTCCGGATAACTTTGCGCCTCTTCATTTTTTTGTGGTTTAGTATATTTCTAAATCATAGAAAATCAGAAATCTGATTTTATGACCTCGTCAGAAAGGGGATTCCCATCACTGGGACTTCATCTTTCTTAGTTTATTTGTTTTAGAAATAGGAAATAGACGCGGCCTCAAAGTTGTGCACACTGTTAAAACTACAAGTTGCACAAGGCACCTTAAAGAGTGAAACGTTGTAGCACCAGCGGCAGCCCCTGAGTGTTGCCAGTTGACTCCCTATGGCACACTTGAAGGTGCCATTTAGCTCTATGTGGCATCCTATGGGTGTTTTATGTCACCCCATGGTTGACCCATAGTAGGGGTGCGAAATCGAAGGCAAAACATCAATGTTTCAAGACATCGATGTTGGGAAAATAAAAATATCGATGTTATTGATACATCCACTAAAAAACATCGATGTTTTCAAACATCGATGTTTCAAAACATCAAATTTTTTTACTGCTGACGCATTTTTCTATGCGATATTCAGTGAAAACTTTTATCAGTAAGATAAATACTACAACTGTTGATTAACTGTATAACTTTTTTTTTGTCGCATATTTTTATAAAACTTTATTTTTTGCTGAAATGTAAAACATCATCGAAAAAAATATCGAACGCAAAACAACGATGTTTAAAAATCATTGACAGAAATCATTGACAGTAAATCATCGTTAGTTATGAAAAAAAACCTTTTTTTTTCAATTTGATAGACATTGCAACTAGTGGTTGAAGAAAGATGAATCTTTTTTATCGTATAATTTTTATTGTTTTTTTGCTGAAATGTAAAAAGTACATCGAAAGGTGAAAAAAAATATTGAATGCGAAACAACGATTATTTAAAGACATAAAAAAAAAACGGTGAAAGCAAATTAGAGATGTTTCAGAAACATCGAGAGCAAAACATCGATAATAAACATAGAATTTTTTTTTTCAATGAGGTTAACATTGCAACTTTCGATTCATGATGAAAACTTTTTAATAAGTATGCTTATCGTGTATTTTTCTTTGGCTTTCTTTGCTGGAATATAAAGCATCGACATCGAAAACAACATCGAACCCAAAACATCGATGTTGGAAAAACATCGACCCTCAAGCATTGATGGTAAAAACATCGATGTTCTTACAAAAACATCGATGTTTCCAAACCATCAACATCGATGTCGCAGCCCTAACCCATAGCCCCTATGGAGCCAAATGGCACCTTCAAGTGTGCCATAGAGAGTCAGGTGGTGCCGCTGGTACAACAACGTTTCACCCTTTAAGGTGCCTTGTGCAACCTGCAGTTTTAACAGTGCTGACTGGCTCAATGATACTGACTGTATATAAAACATCTGAAAGTTGTTAAGTCTTTAATGAAATAAATTGTAGTTTCCCCTTTGTTAGTCTTTTATCATCCTTAAACACACTGGCGATACTAGGTTTCCATTTCTTCCTGAACCAAGTTAATTATTTTGCTTAACTTAATTCAGTTGCTCATTTAAGCCAATTAAACAACCAAAAGTAAGTATGTCCTCAACAAAAGAAAGTGAAGTACAACATTTGGAAAATTTTTTCCTCATCCTCACAAATAGCAGGGATGCTTGTACTCCCCTCACCCTCCTCCACTTAGCTATTTCTTGTGTTTAAATTAACTCGTTCGCGTATTTAACCCAGAGAAACATTTAAACGTTATTATTTCCTTAACAAAAGATAATAAAATATACATACAGGCTTATCATTTCAAAACAACAGTTTTAAGGCTGTTGCACTGTTAAAACTACAGGTTGCACAAGGCGCCTTTAAGGGTAAAAGGTTGAGGGGTGTATGCAATGAGTTACCGCCTATTAGCCAGAGCTAAAGCTGAACTGAGGCAAATGCACCCACAGCTCGATCATAGCATTCTAAGACTGCAGTTTCGTCCTTATTGTGGACTCTTCAGTTAGGAATAACCAATGATCGAGCTGGAGGCAAAGATCATCTTATTGTAGCTAAGATTGCCAACAAACTGGTAGATAAAGTGAATTTATCTTACCAGCGAGCGTCCGCAAACCTGTGATGGGTGCATTTGCTTCAGTTCTGCTGTAGCCCTGGCTTATGGGAGGTAACTCATTGCATATTACCCAGCTTTTGCCTTCAAATTTCGACCATTACCCAGCTTTTGCCTTCAAATTCATGGTGTGCGGACGCTCGCTGGTAAGATAAATTCACTTTATCTACCAGTTTGTTGGCAATCTTAGCTACAAAGAGAGGATCTTTGCCCCCAGCTCGATCATTGGCTATTCCTAAATGAGGAGTCCACAATAAGGACAAAACTGCAGTCTTAGGATGCTATGATCGAGCTGTGGGTGCAGTTGCTTCAGCTGAGGGGTGTAACCTGACTCCCAATGGCAACCTTGAAGGTGCCATTTAGCTCTCGGAGTGCCATAAAACACCATAGGGTACCACTTTTAACCAAATGGCACCTTCACGGGTGCTATAATGAGTTAAGTGGTACCCCTCACGGAGTGCCGCTGGTGCTACAACGTTTCACCGTTAAAGGTGCCTTGTGCAATCTGTAGTTATAACAGTGCTATACTAGAAAGCAACTTAACTTGACACTGAACGTTACTACGGGCGGAGCCAATAAGAGCTCACAAGCAGTCAGCGATCTCCTCTAATTCGCCAAGTAGGCTGTGACGTTTTATCTAGCTCGTTTTTCATAGGCTAACGTCATGCATACGTCACGCTGTTGTTGTTAAGAAACGTTGCAGAGTAGTATAGTCATTAATAAAAAAAAAAAAATTTTAGAAAAATTATAAAAAATGCAGCTGATGCACTAAAAGCACACAATTTAAGTAAAATCCAATAAATTTAAGAATGAAACACAAAGATATATCAAGCAGTTTTGTTAAATTTTTGTGACCCGTTCAAAGTAACGCGAAACGTGTCAATCTTGTATTATTCTTGCGCCAAGAAGCTTAATTTCAGTAGATCACTAACTTGCTAAACTTAAACTAAAAATCGCACTGTCTGAAAAATACACCGCATTGTATTATATATATATATACATCTCAGTAACAGTTTCTTTAAGCTACATATTTCGTGTTTAACTTTGATTTCAGCCTTAATTTCTCTCCGTTTCTTGTGAAAACAGTAATGCCATTAAAAATTCTTAATTTAGTAAAAATTTATTATTTTCAGAGTTTTTTTTTTTTTTTGTGCACATAAACTTCGAATATGAAGATATTAAACAAATATTGCGGTGTAACTTTCTATTTGCATATTTGTTCAATTGTTTATGTTTTGTCCTTTCAAAAAGTCTTTTATCTTAGCTGGATTAGAAAAATTACATAATGTCATAATGAATTACTAGAGAACGAATAATTTATTTTTCATTATATACGTATTATGTACAAAATTACCTAGCGTTGGTTCATACGTTGAACTTCTTAAAAAAATATTTTCTTGTGGTAATTTTTTAATGTTTGTTTTTGTAAGTCAAAAAAATTGCTTCCAGAAGTTTTTATATCGTCAAATATTTGCTAAGATCATAAAATTAAGGATCTATTTGGACTGGTGAATATGGAGTTGAAATAATATTTACTCGAATTTACTCTTGGAGAAGGAAAGGTAGTACGACTTTTTCTTTTAAAATGTCTTGGACAGTCGAAGTTTAAAAGTATTTGCTTTAGTTGTAAAAACGTCGTTAAACCTTATAACCACGACTACTGATAAAAAAATATCAAATTGCAAAAACTACTTGCTTTGAAGTTTACCATGTAAACTCTGAAAACTTCCTCTTTAAAGAACAATTGTAATTTTTTTCAGACTTTTGCGTTTCTTGGCATAAAGAACTTTTGTGAGTGATTAAAAAATCTAGTTCTTTATCATAACTGACTGCAAGGCTTTACGTAAGAAAACGACGTTTGAAGAAATACTTGATTTGAGTTTGAATATTTGTGTTTGAACCGTGTGCGACGTCGTTTTAGCTTTTTGTAAATCGTACTTGATTAATAATTAATATTTTTACTCTTTAAAACCAAAAAAAAAAAAAAAAAATATTTTTCAGCAAGTTATGTAGTAAATGTCAAGTGTTTTACCGAATAAGGAATTTTTAAAGTTTTTTTTTTCTCATTTCATTCTATTTTATTGAATTGTGACTCTAACTCACATTTGATGATTTCTGCTAGAATCATAACAAAGTAACTGTGTAAATATTTTTAAAGACGATTCAAAACATTTAAAATTTATTTGCAGAAGCAAATAAGGATATTTTAACGAAATACGCTCCCGCATACATTTACATTCATACACCCATAGAGAGAGTGGCAAAAACTTCCAAAACATAAGTTTGTTAGTTCGTTTGTTTAAATAAAATTTAACAATTCTTAAGAGGCCATAAAAAGGCAAGATGGACATATGCTAGAGATATGTTAGAATTATTCTTCTCTTGTGATTTAGCAAAGTTAATGTGTTGTTAAGGAATGAAAATTATATGATTGCTAATCATCATTACATTAAAATTGAATTATGTAAGAATTAATTATATTCTAAACGAATTTTAAGCTAAAAATTTTCCAAATAGAAACTTATTTTTTGTCACATGAGAGAAAAAAGGGTAGGTGGTATAATGTGGTATGAAGTCACTCGTCTATTTTTTTTAATGCTTGTGAGCCTTAAAAAAGTCATCTTTATTGTTGTTCCTTTGATTCTCACTGCTCCCGATTTTTTTTCAACTATTAAGAGCCTGTAAAAATAACTCATATTCATGTTCATTGCTGTGTTTTTTGGTTTCTGAAACAATTGTGACTTTGGAACAATCTATCCAGGGTTCTAGTTCTCTGATCCTCGTAGTTCATAATTTCGTATTATTATTATTATTATTATTATTATTATTATTATTATTATTATTATTATTATTATTACAATTATTGTTATTAACATTACAATTATTATTATATTATTATTACAATTATTATTTTTTGTATTGCAATTATTATTATTATTATTATTATTATTACAACCAATATTATTATTACTACAATTATTATTATTATTACAACCAATATTATTATTACTACTATTATTATTATTATTACAACCAATATCTTTATTATTATTACTATTATTATTTTTATTACAACCAATATTATTATTATTATTACAATTATTATTATTATTATTATTATTAGAATTATTATTATTATTACAATTAATATTATTACAATTATTATTATTAGAATTATTATTATTGTTTTTTTTATTACCATTACTTTAATTACTATTGCTGCTGTTGTTGTTTTTGTGACTATAATTAATGCTACTTATATTGTTATTAATAAAGTAGTTGTTATTGTCATTATTTTTGTTGCTATTGTTATTATTATTATTATTATTATTATTATTATTATTATTATTATTATTATTGTTGTTATTTCAAAATTTTGCATCTACTCGTTGAAAGTTTGCCAGTATCATATTAGTAGTATATGCTAGCTCTACTTATCTGTCAAACCGATCATGTTACGCTGGGCCTTTTATCAATCAAAATTGATACAAATATAAATAAAGCTAATATCGAAATTTCAATAAAAAATTGGAATTTCAGCATTATTGCTTCTTATGCGTTTAAATGAGTAAACGCATTTATTTCTTTTTCATTTTTTGTTTTTTACTTCTCTTTCATTTTGCATTATACAACATAGGTACTTTTTCTATGAGCTTCTTATATTTAAGTAGATAAGTCATGATATATTCACGACATGTCTGCCAAATTCATCAGACCCTCCGCAGTCCCACTCTAAATGCAATTGAAATCGTCGCCAATTCACTAGCACACCGTCGCCATCAGTGCAACCCTATCCTTTCCGTAAGATAAGCACTGAAGTCAACATGCAATCAGAGAGTTAAGGAAGACAACTTCTGAAATTTCACCGTTCAAGGGAGCGTTTCGTTACATCCCTCAGTCCCTCAGCGTATAAAGTGATTGGGGTATCAGAAAGGATATAAACGAAAATTCAAAAATCTGGAGAAGCGGATGTATCAGCAGCCAGAGGTTTTGGTAATAAGATGCGAATGTAGCTTTTAAGATCTAACACTTGGATAAAATATCAGCTGAGATCGATTTACTACCAGCTTTTAAGACGATGGATTTTATGTTTATTACGATGCACCGGATCTATTGACCCATTTTATAGATTTTCTTATATTATTCAATGTATCAGTAATACTTTTAGTTTCCTCTTTGAGGCCATTCCACAGAAAATCAGATATTTTTCCGTACGTGTCAGATCAATATTTAAATTTAAAGCCTGTTATAAGCAAAAGTTTTTTTAAAGGAAAAAGTCTTAGTGTATTAAATTTTTTAAATGTTGTTTCTGAGAGAGATATAGAGCTGTCTCGTGTGGGACAAAGTGTCTGATTTTCAGAGGAATTTCCCACTATTTGTTTGTTTTTGAAATTGACATTCAAAAATAATTAGTAGGATCACAAAGTATACATTTAATACATTTGCATCAACATATTCGACGGATATATTGCTAGAATCACGAACGCTAAAACTGATGTTCAAAAGTTTGCCTCACATTGACTTTTAAACTTTAATAAAAAAAAATCTGGTATGGGTCCCACACTGCTTTCTTTTACGTGTAAATTTCGTTGTAGATGCCTTAGTGTTAAAATAGTGCTAGGAGTGAGCAAGATAGCAATTCGAACATTTACGCCCCTAGTTTGCTACGGAACAATGCAAAACAAATGTTTTACAATGATTCATCTTCTAAATATCGCCGATTTTAACATCATTCAGTAGAGTTTTCTCAAAATATCGCCAATAGCGCCAAATTGAACCCAAATTCAAAAAAAATATTTTTTTTTCAAAAAATTTGTCGCCAACTTGGCGTCAAACACTTGGCGTCAAAAGCTTGGTGATATATCGCCAAGTGGTCGTGCCAATTCATCTGCATTGAAATTAACACTGATTTACCCCAAAAAAGGGGTAAAACACCCCCTTAGGAGTATTAGAATGCAACCACAATGGGAGGTGCACAACTAGACCCCCCTCAGAGCTTAGATACCAAACTAGAAGTTTCTACGGCATATAGTTTTTGAGTTATGCGACACACATACGCACATACGTACATACATTTCATTTCACCCTCCAGGGTCCCCCGTACCTACCAGCTTAGTATACGTACATACAGACGTCACGAGAAAACTCGTCGTAACTAACTCAGGGGAAGGTCGAAAATGATTTTTCTGCTGGTTATATATTGGCAGGTACATATGCACGTGCTGACAGGTCGAAAAAACGACTCAACATTCATTCAGGGGTGAGTAAAATCAAAATTTTGACCCAAATTTGAGGAAAAAATTTTTCGCGATCACTACTTCCTTTACTACGTAAAAGGAAGTAAAAATACCAATTATTTTTTTTCTTACGTAACTAATCACACGAGTCGAATACTTTCACTAAATCAACAAATTTTTAACTTTTAGTACTTATTAATTTATTGGTATTGGAAATTATAGAGAAACAAACAACTTAACAAAAGTCAGTAAGTCCTATCATAAGTAACATGACAGGATTCAAAACTGATGTTTCAAGACTTCAACTGCTAAATAGAATTAAATAAAGAAATATTTTACAAAAAGTGTACTTTCAGAAATAGTTAAGAATGTAATATGAAATTTAGCTTGTGCTGATGTATAGTATTACACATACACTGCTCGACATTGAAAATGCAACACCAAGAAGGAGTGGTCAGAAATTCATGCAAATTTTACCGTAGACGCACGTCACTGAGTTATGCAAATGATATGAAATGCGCAGCTCTCCGACGCACGTGAAGTAAGATATAAGAGAATGAAGTTGAAAAGTCGGCTATGTTCATGTTGGTTTTTCTGCCAGACTAATTATCGGAGAAATTTGGTTTTTGTCTCGAAGGATACGTGTGATAGGAGGAAATGCCACGCCGTCCTCAACGAAGACCTTTACAAGGGGTATGGTGATCGGACTGAGAAGAGGAGGTTGGTCCATACGTCAAATTGCAGCTGATACCCACATGGATGCAAGCACTGTGCATCGGCTGTGTCGGAGATGGTTGGAAAGAGGAAATGTAGCCACATTGAGGGGTGCAGGTGCAGCCAGAGTGACGTCAGACCGCTTGGATCTACGGATTCACGGACAAGCTGTGGCGGACCCGCAAGTCACTTGTACGTCGATTCTGCAGCACGTGCAAGGTACCCTGGATGTTCCTGTGTCGACCAGAACCATTTCCCGTCGACTGGTTGCACGTGGCCTGCAATCACGGCTCCCGTTAAGAAGACTGCCATTGACCTCACAGCACAGACTTCAACGTTTGGAATGGTGCCGGACAAGAGCGACGTGGATGGCAGATTGGCAAACCGTAGTTCTCAGATGAATCCCGCTTCTGTTTGTCCAGCGATAGTCATCGCATACGTGTGTGGCGTCGACGTGGAGAAAGATCGAATCCGGCAGTAACTGTGGAACGCCCCACAGCGCGACAACGTGGCATAATGGTTTGGGGCGCTATAGCATACAATTCCGTATCACCTCTAGTTCGTATTCGGGGCACTATGACGGCCCAACGATATGTAGATAATGTACTGCGGCAGGTGGCAATCCCCTACGTTCAGGGTCTGCGAAATGCAATTTTTCAACAGGATAACGCACGGCCTCATAGTGCTCGAATCAGCCAACATGCTCTACGAGGTGTACAGATGCTTTCCTGGCCACCATACTCTCCTGACTTGTCACCAATCGAACATGTGTGGGACGTGATTGGACGCCGTTTGCAGAACCTGCCACTGCCTCGTTCAGAGGACGAACTGTGACAAATGGTTGAAAGGGAATGGAGTGCCATCCCTCAGGACACCATCCGCAGGCTTATTGACTCCATGCCTAGACGTGTTTCTTCGTGCATCGCTCTCCGCGGTGGTCCTACTTCTTATTGAGCCGACGCCGTCCTCGCTCTAAATTTTGCTTATTCATTTTGAAATAAATATCACTTATTGTTCCATGCTGTCTCTGTCTTCTTACCAAATTTCATCAATTTCTGACCACTCCTTCTTGGTGTTGCATTTTCAATGTCGAGCAGTGTACATTTTACTGCATTTATCGAATGTAAAAAACATCCACGTTAAAAAATATTTTAAAAAGCTTTAAAACTATTTTTTAACAATGAAGTAAGGAAAAGATGATAATTGCCACTTAAAATTTTATCATTTGTTTACTGATCATTCTCTTCTCAAAAAGAATTCCCGGAAGAGATTGCTTTGAATGAGCGAAGTGAATTATTTTTACGAAAAAAACAGCTTTTAAAATATGAATACAATTATTTAAAATGCCAAAGAAACATAAGTCGAAAGTTTCAGTCTGTAATTTCTAACGCTTATTCACTTCCTCGAAATTTGACTGGTCACTGATACACCCTCATACTTCCATCGTTTCAAGTAGAACGAAAGGGGAGAGAGGGGGGTGAAACAGGTACCACAGTTTATTTCCCCTGTTACACAACGATAAATTAACTAACTCTCCTCTGTGGAAAGCGCGGTTAAAAAGAATCCATTCCATCTAGTAAAAAAGAGGATACCTCGAGATAAAGCGAGAGAGAGCGAGAGTGCTTTTCAAAAACCGCCTTTTAATAAAACCTCCGTTTTCAATTAAATAAAGCCCTCGCTGGAGGACCTGGTTTGTCCTCAGGAGGGAAACCAGGAGTGGTTCTTTTATATCCTTTATGCGTCCAAGACCCCTAGAGGAAGAGTGAACGACCCTTGCTTCTCCAAGTCCTCCTCCTTCTTTTCCTCGTTGGAAAAGGCATGTGGAGGGCCCTCGTCTGCTTTATGATCGAGGGCTTGCCTCCATTGTACCGAAATGAGGGAGAAAAACTCTTCTCTGAGGAAAGAGGAAAAGATAGATTAGTTCTTTGGACGAGGAAGGATACGGGAGAAGAGGTCTTCTCTGCTTTCTGCGAGACCAGATGTGTTGTCACTGTCGAGCAGCGGCCCGGGATTCGCAATGGATAAATGAGGGCCCTGGGGAGTTGTTAGAAATGTTTTCTGATAAGAACTCTTCCGTGAGAGGGTATGATGGGATCTTAGATGGAGTCGCGTTATCGCTTGGACCTTGACTTGTGTTTTTTTTTGGGGGAGGGGGGGAGATGATCTTCGCTTGTTACATAAACTTCTCAAGTATATTTCACAGTACTCATGTGTTTTTATTTGGAGATAAGTTGTAATTTTTGGCGTAAAAAGCTCAAATGTTACCTAACGAAAATCTTACATCTGATTTCTTCAAGAACTTCTGTAACCCTTTTTTCAAATAAAAATCTTAAAAGAAGTGCTTGAATAGCAGAAAAATTCTATGAACTTCAGTTTAAAAGAAACAAAATAGTCAATGTCATTCATCTTTGTTTATAAATCTGTAATCTATTTTTGTCGCGATCATACTTATGTTTTTATTCGGAGATATTTGTAATTTTTGCCATTAAGTTCAAATGTTGAATTATAAAAGCGAAAATCTCTTCCGTGAGAGGGTTTGATGGGGTCTCAGATGAAGTCGCGTTATCGCTTGGACCTTGAGTTCTTTTTTTTTGGGGGGGGGGGGGGGCGGGAGATGATCTTCACTTGTTACATAAACTTCTCTCAAGTCTATTTTACTGTTTTTATTTTAGACTAGCGGTACCCGCACGGCTTTGCCCGTGGTATAAAATTTAAAATAATTAATATAGCAGAAAAAATACTCTATTTTAGTTATAATTCAACTACAATTCCTTCAAAGTATGATATAAAAATTTGGTATGGGCCCTACACTACTTCCTTTTACGTGTACATTTCTTAGTAGATGCCTTAAGTGCTAAAATAGTGCTTGGAGGGAGTAAGATAACAATTCAAACATTTATATCCCTAGTTTGCCACGGAAAAATGCAAAAAAATGTTTTACAATGATTAATCTCCAAAATATCGCCGATTTTAACATCATTCAGTGAATTTTTCGCAAAATATCACCAATAGCGCCAAATTGAACCCCCCCCAAAAAAAGTTTTTAAAAAAATCGCAAATTTGTCGCCAAATTGGCAAAATATCGCTAATAGCGCCAAATTGAGTCCAAATAAAAAAAAAAAATTCGCCAACTTGGCGATATGTCGCCAAATTGGCGACAAATACTTCGCGACCAAAGGCTTGGCGATATATCGCCAAGTGGTCGCGCCAATTCATCTGCATTGAAATTAACACTGATTAACTCCAAAAAAAGGGGTAAAGCATCCCCTTGTGACATTCAAATGAAACCCCAACTGGAGATGCACAAAAATAAGCCAAAAGAGAAAAGAAGAACAATTTTGTTGCTCACAGAAACCAACAGAAATCTTACCAAAATTTGAAAGAAGAAGAAAGTTTCCTTTCCCAGCTTTAAAAACAAAACAATACATTTTCCGAAATGAAACACTTTAAAAAGAACGTTGCAATGTCACAATTTATACGATATTTGGTTAATCTTTGTGCTTTGGGTACCCCTTTCTCGCTAAATGGGCGATAGACGCTCCTACTACTGTTTCTAAACGTTGCCAAAATCAATATTGCTGAAATGCGAAATCTATAAAAATGGAAAAAAAATCCGCCAAATCTTTTAATTAAGTCATTAGTATATTGGAAACAGGGTGGCCAGAAAAATACTACGCTCCTTATTTGGGCCGAAAAAATACTACCGTAGTATCAAAAATACTACTTCTGGCAACCCTGGAAAAAAAACGAAACAAAAATAAGTATGAACACGTAACCATAGTAACAGCATGAAAAGTTGATTTCCGTTGATAAAATAATTCATTTCATTAACCATTTTAGAATCGTTTGGCTTGCTTTACTGAAGGTAAGCCTTGAATTCCGGGATTCTAAAAACAATTGTTACAGCTCTCCTGATGATCGTAGAAACTTCGAAAAAACTTCATTTTGTGCAGAAAATTTCAAGCTTTCGAATGACATAAGACTTGAAAATGTGTATAAAATATTTCTTCCCTATTTTATCGAATTTCCGCTAAGAATTCGAATAGAAAAAGAACGAAATGGAATTTTCGAAAAATCGCTTCGAGGTGCAAAACTACATGCTACAAACTAATTTTGTACCAAGTGGCATGAAAATCGACCGAACGGTTTTGGCGCTACGCGCGTAACAGACAGACAGACAGAAGGAAAGACAGAGAGACAAACTTTCAGCTTTATTATTAGTAGAGAAGATAAGTTGTAATTTTTGGCGTAAAAAGCTCAAATGTTACTCCATGAAAATCTTTCCTCTGATTTCTTCAAGAATTTCTATAACCCTTTTTTTAAATGAAAATCTTAAAATACCATTTTGAAGTGCTTGAACAGCAGGAAAAATTCTGTGAACTTCAATTTAAAAGAAGCAAAAGGTAGATGGCGTTTATCTTCGTTTATGAAACTAAAGTTTATTTTAGTCACTGACACATGATTATATGCTTTTATTCGGAGACATTTAATTTTTGCCATAAGAAGTTCAAATATTCCTTTATGAAAACAAAAATCTCTTGTGTGAGAAGGTCTGATAAGGGTATCAGGCGAAGTCGCTTTCTCGCTTTGATTTGATCTATTTTGGGAAGATGATCTTCACTTAATACATAAACTTCTCAAGTCTATTTTAGTCGCGAACTCGTACCCATCTGTTTTCATTTGTAATTTTTGCCAGAAAAAGCTCAAGCATTACTTTTTGAAAATGTTGCTTCAGATTTCTTGAAGAACCTCTAACCCTTTTGAAAAATCTCTTGAAGTACCAGTTGGAGGTGCTTGAACAGCAGAAAAATTCCATGAACTTCAATACAAAAGAAGCAAAATAATCAGTGTCATTTTTCTTTGTTGATGAATCTGAAGTCCATTTTAGTCGCGAACTCATACTCATATGTTTTTATTTGGAGATCTTTGGTTTGTAATTTTTGTCATAAAAAGTTCTAATGTTGCTTTATGCACGGAAAAATTTCTTCCGTGCGAGAGTTTGATGGGATTTCAGATGTAAAGTCAAGCGTTTTTGCTTGGACCTTGATTATTTTGGAAAGATGATCTTTGCTTGTTACGTAGATTTCTCAAGTCTATTTTAGTCTCAAACTCGTACTCATGTGTTTTTACTTGGAGATACGTTATAAGTTTTGCCATAAAAAGCTCAACTGTTGTTTTTCATTCACAGAAGTATGCTGCTTATAGAAAGCAATGCTTCTAATTACTCGAAGAAGCTCTATAAACCATAAAAAGAGCTTAAAACGTCAGTTTAAATGGCTGTGTTAGTTTATGCCCTACGATGTAACAATCATATGATCAAATATTTCAGCACTTAATTATAATCTCCGCTAAGTATTGATTCTCTTGATTATATTTTTCATTGGGGTACTAATAATTTGATTTCTTCCAACTAAGTGAGGAAATAATAAGAAATAACCGTTTAAGAATATAGCTGAAATTGAAATGATAGTGCTTCCTTTTAAAGCATTGAATTTCCCTGCATCAAAAATATGTCAATGTTCCTTACATTGCGAGAATGAAATGAAAATTACCTTTTCGGAATAATTTAAAAGTTGCACCGAAGTTTGATATTTATGGCGGAAAATGTTACATGATGAGACTTTAAAACATTAAAATATTGCTTGTAACGATGGCAGTCGGTCCTTCAACGAACGAAAATAAGCTTTTACATTTCGGTTCCAGACACATGCCCCAATGGATAACTTCAAACACCAAGTGGCCGAAACACACTTTAAATTACTCTCAGTTTGTCGACTGACATATTTTCGGATCCAATCTAAATATTCAAGTGCAGAGGAGGGGAGCCTTGATTGAAAGAGGCTAAAATTACATTCGGACCCTGGATATATCATTCATCCAGCTCAGCATTAAGTAAACATACGAGTAAAAGTCAAGTTGCCGCGCGGATGAATAAATGCGTCTAGTTACTAGTTAAGTACCTTTCTCTTTAAGCTGACAGCATATCCGAAAGATTGTCAGTCGCATATTTATTCGCCATACTCCAAATGCCCGGAGCATGTCCGGATTTCAAGCCCGGATGATGTTACGGAAAGCGCCCATTAAATCCGGGACCGGGGGAAAAGAGTCTGGTCTGTCTTGTTTAGCCTCTCCGGCAGAAATCATTAGGGCTAGTGGACAATGACGGACGCGTGACTCTTCAAAATTTTCAACATTCATTACCGATGGGGAGTCCGATGAAGTGTGAAATCCGGCCGTGACCATGACTTTCAGTTTTGACCAGGATGCTGGAGGATCACGTTTCTGACTGCTCTTCAGATCGATGTGGATGAATCTTCTTTCGTAGTCCCAGTTATCCAATTTTTATTCGGAGCGATGCTACTCCACAATTCTGTCACTCCATAATTCCAATGGTTTTCGTGTTTGGCGAACTTATCGTAATGGTTATTTGATATCTGTTGACTTTTTGTTAAACTCTAAAATAGTCAAAATCGATAAAGGAAGCAATAAATATACATTAAATAATGATTTAATCTATGTATCTTCTTTTAGTTTACGCAAAGACAAACTTAAGAGTGTTTAATGAAACACACATTTCTTTGTGGTGATAGCAGATTTTTGGGATAGTATATAGGCCACTGGTAGATAATGGCGGGTGCGTTACTCTACAAAATTTTCAACATTCATTATCGATGGGGAGTCCGATGAAGTGTAAAATCCGGCCGTGACCATGACTTTCAGTTTTGACCATGATGTTGGAGGATCACGTTTCTGACTACTCTTCAGATCGATGGATGAATCTTCTTCTTTTGTATCCACGTATTCTCTCCAGTTATCTAATTTTTATTCGGAATGATGCTACTCCACAATTCTGTTACTCCATAATTCCAATGGTTTTCGTGTTTTGCGTACTTATCTTAATGGTTGTGTTGGCTTTTTGTTAAAATCAAAAATAATCGAAATCGATGCCGGAACTAATAAATATACATTAAATGATGATTAAGTCTATTTATCTTTTAGCTTATGCAAAGAAAGACTTAAGAGTGTTTCATAAAACATGTATTTATCTAGTGATATCTGTGATGATATCACATTTTTCTGACACTTATATAGGTTACTAGTTGGTAAGGACAGGTGCGTTACTCCTCAAAAATTTTCAACCCTCAATGTCGATGGGGAGTCTGATGAAGTGTGAAAACCTTCCGTGACCTTGACTTTCAGTTTTGAACTGGGTGTTGGAAGACCACGTTTCTGACTGCTCTTCAGATCGATGGATGAATCTTCTTCTTTCGTATCCATACATTCTCTCCAGTTATCTCATTTTTATTCGAAGCGATGCTACTCCATAATTCTGTTACTCCATTATTCCATTGGTTTCATTCTTGGCGAACTTCTCTTAATGGTTATTATTTCATACATGTTAATTTTTGTTATTTTGCAGTAAAGAATAACAGAAAAAGATTACCGTGCGAATAAATATTAATTGTCTCATGAGACATGTTTTTATCTGTGATGATAGCAGATTTTTGTGACAGTGTAGAAGTCACTAGTGGGCAATGGCAGACTCGATACTCATTAAAATTTTTAACATTCAAGTGTGAAATGCGGTATTGACCATGACTTTCAGTTTTGACCAGGACTCATGAAGATTACGTTTCTGGCTGCTCTTCAGATCGACAGAGGAATCTTCTTTCGTATTCCCAGTTCTCCAATTTTTATTCGGAGCGATGCTTCTCCACAATTCCGTTATTCCATAATTCCGTTGGTTTTCATGTTTGACGTACTTGTCTTAATGGTTGTTTAATAGGTGTTGACTAAACTTTCAGGCAGCAAAACCACAAGCAAATGAAACATCTAAGGAGAAGGGACGTTGGGCATCATTGAAAACATTAAAATAAGAAAAAGAACATCAAAGTTGCAATTTTGCCTTTAAATTTGCCGAATAATCCAAACTTTTTGCATGCGGAATTGTTTTGAGAGGTCACAGTGACTTCTTAGGACTTCCCTTCAAGGCTACCAGCAGGGAGGGGGGGGGCAATTTTTTAAGTTCGTCACGGTCGCTGGACCCCGCTCCTAGGTGGGCTGGCCATCGTCTATATAGAATACGGTGACACAAATTTTTTAGTGTTAGCTAATTTGACAATTAGCGAGCTTACAGGAACTTCAACGATGCTAATCGCAATTTGAGGAGGACCCCCGAGAGCTCGGAGGCAGAAGGATCTCTCTCAGCATTCTTGTTCGATATTTCGTTAACCGCTCTCCCCTGTCCATCGATCTCGCAGTAAAACGGTTTCCGCAGACGCAGATTCGAGCGGGAATCGGACAAAAGGCACGCGTTCCTTTTCGAACATTTCCGATATTCCGGCGCTCCCTTTTGCCTTTTAATGGAAGCAGCCTCCTTTCACTCTCGGCTGAGCGTTCCACAATATTCTTCTGCCTTGGCGGAACTGCAGAGAGATCTGATTGGAAATATGATCAGGCCCCACGTTTTGCTTAATTTGAGGAATGGAGCCTTTTCATTTAGAGCTCTCTCTCTCTCTCTGTCTCTCGCCATTCATACCTTTTATAACGATTTTCGCGCTTGGAAATGCATTATGGCCCCTTGTCGGAGACCGCCACGCTTCGGAATTAATTGGAATCCGTCTTGCCTATCTCCCTGTTTGAACTGATTGAGAGCTGATCTTGTTCCTCATTGAAGTAAATTACAAAGTCATCTTGATTATTTTGATTACTTTCTTTCAATCAGGAGTTTCATTAAAAGATGGTACGTAAATAATCATGATTGAAAAAAATATTGCAGCATCTGTAGAAAGTCGAAGACTAAGTCTTAGTAATCATAGGTCATATTATTTATACAACTACCAAAAATGATTAGCTGTTTCTTTTTCACTTCCATAATTTTAGGTATTGAATATTCTGAAGTTATAGAATAAAATAGTAGGTACTACATTTCCCTGGGGGTGGCAAAGACCTTAAAACGGACGTATTCAACATAGTTTGGACTTGAACACCCTGATAAATGATGCAAGTTGCAATGTCAGCATGTAAAATCGGTCAACAAGTCATTTACGATGCATAAAACATAATAATTAACTTAAACATCCTGATAGGTAATACAAGTTTCCCAGCATTGTAAGCATGTAAAGTTGTTCAACAATGTCATTTACGATGCATAAAACATTATAAGTAAACTAATGATTGTTTTGCTAAGGATATTCACAAATGTAAACAGAAAGTGTCACTTAGATTTCCGAGCTGACGTTTCACTAAGCCTATGTTTCGGGTAATTTACCACAATTTTTCGGCCTCAACTGAAATGTACGCATATCGTACGATGCTTTGTTCAAAATATGGGAAACCATGTGGGGTGCAGCGGAGTGGCTCCACAAAAGCACTCAAGAATTAGTATCGTGTTAACTCATTAATTAACTTCTCCTAAATGGCATACGAAAAACTTAATGCAAGTAGATTCGGTAAACTAATTGTCGCTGAAATCACCAACTAAATAGATCTATTAAAAAAATAAGGAAATCTTCTTTACTGCACATGCACTAGTTAAAACTGTCTGAAGGTATTCGAGATTTGAGAAAAATTTTCATTGAGCATTATATGAGCTGACTGAACTATACACTTTTTCAAAAATGTAATTTATATATTTGGAAAGGTATCAATTTCATTTGTAAACCGAATCAAATGCGGCTTACATTAAAAAACCGAAAGTGTCACTTAGATTTTTGTGAGCTGACTTTCCACCAATTTTATGTTTCGGGTAATTTACCACAATTTTTCGACCTCAACTAAAATGTTTGCGATGGATTGTTCAAAATATGGGAAACCTCGTGGGGTGCGGCGGGAGGGGGCTCCACAAAAGCACTCGAGAATTCCTTCGGTATTAACTCATTAAATGAGTTCCCCTAAAAACGACGGAAGATATAAAGCAAATAGAATCTGTCAGCTAATTATAAAATCACCTACTAAACGAGTATACTGAAGAAATAAGAATATATTCTTCTGAAGCGTACCAATTCACTAGTTTATGAAGCTAACTTTGAGAACCACTTAGTGATGTAAACCGAAAGTGTCACTTTGGTTTTTGAGCTGACTTTTCACCAAGCTAATGTTTTGCATAATTTACCAATTTTTTGACCTCAACTAAAATGTTCAAAATATGGGCAACCGGAAAATATAAAGAAAGTAGAATCGGTAAACAAATTATGAGTAAAATCACCTTCTAAACGGATACACTGAAGAAATAAGAATATCTTCTTTTTAACCGTGCATGCAGTTTATGAAGGAAATTTTTAAATCACAATCACTGATGCAAGCTGAAAGTGTCACTTAGATTTTTGAGCTGACTTTTCACCGGGCTAATGTTTCGGGTAATTTACCACAATTTTTCGACCTCAACTAAAATGTTTGCAATGCATTGTTCAAAATATGTGGAACCTCGTAGAGTGCGGCGGGAGGGGGCTTCACAAAAGCACTCGAGAATTCCTTTCGTGTTAACTCATTAATTAACTTCTCCTAAATGACGCACGGAAGATGTAATACAAGTAGAATCGATAAACTATCGACCTGAGACCCTTCATTAGATGGGGGCAAAAAGGAACGACTCTTCATTAGGAGTCACTCCTTGTCGAATCTCAACGAGCCGAAGCGCTTTTTGAAAGCTTTTAATTAAAGGAACGGATTTGTTTCCCACGTCTCGTCAGCAGAAATTGAAGGAGCTAGCGACGGGTTAAAAAGATTGTTCTCGAATATCAGCGAAGGAACACAAATGATACTTAATGACCCCTCAGAACTTTGGTTGAGTGGCAACTTGGGCGAAAAGAATGGAACGCTCTCGTTTTCAATATTTCGGGGCCGTGCTCTGAGCTCGGGATATGCTTGTAAAAATGTTTCCTTTTTATTCCGGGGATGTTTTGAAAGAATTGTTTGCGAAGTTGTAAACTCGATTTTGTATCGACATTTCTTAAGTCATCGGCAAGTTTAGCAAGCGATATTCTTCTGTTTGTTTTGTCGACGTTTTAAAGTAGTACTCCGTTTTTAAAATAATGTATTAAAACTCATGTCAGCATCCTCTCCATTCCTTTTAATTCCGCTGATGGACTTTGTTTTATTTTTGTTACTCGAATCTCTTGAGATGGTACTTTATCACTTACATACTCCAATTTTTATCATTTTGTGCTTTATGTCATTGATTTCTCTGAAGAATATTGGAGAGACAATGGGCATGCTTTTGCGTTTCTTTTTTTTTTTTTTATCGGTCTGCTTTGCTTAGTTTTCATGCTCTTAAGTATTAATTCCTTTAAGTGGTGTCTGATCGTGTTCTTGAATTTTTAACATGATGGTTTTGTTGTTGATAATGATAGTTGAGGAAGAACAGGTTAATTAAAGCATAATAAATAGTTTCTTTTAGTTGTTTATCGCTCATACGCACTTAAAAGCACATTTTTAGCATGTGAAACATTATGACACACATATCTTTGGTTTTTTAGTATTCATAACTCAAGTAAGTTCAGTATTATCTTTTTGCTTTTTCGTATGTTTTGTTTATTATTTTCATTTCTTAATTTTTGACGAAAAGATATATAAAAATTATGTAGTAAATTATGATGACTTCTAATTTTTCAACTGCAGTAAGGATTTCTTTGCGTTTTCATAATGTTACTTCATTTAAAGTAAGTGCTCTTAAATTTACTGCATTTGGTGGCTTCTTGATTGGATAGCAAGTTGTTCTTCTCTTTACTTAAATGTTTGGTAAAGATAATTGGGTTAAACACAAGTAAAATTAAAAAAAAAAAAAAGTGTTGCATACTTTTCATCCCACACTTAAAAAGAACTCGTGTTCGTTTAATTCTTAATTTTATTAGAACACTTAGTGATAAAGCTTTAAAAAAAAGAGCTTTTTTTTAAAAAAAAAAGAAAAAAAAACGCTTTCTTTTGCCTTTGGAAACAACGACAGGTTACAAAAGTTGCAATTCAAAACTTTCTCGCATAAACAATTATGATTAAAATAGTTGTCAAGCCATCAGGATTTTATTGAATCCACGATTTTTAACTTGCACCCAAAAATTCTTTTAGGTGCGTTTTTCTAATTCAAATGTAATTGCATTTTCCTTTTCTTAATAAACATGTGTGTAAAAAAATTAACATTTAATTTAACATGGGGAAATCCGTATGTGTATATATACTTTAAAAAAAAAACTGCATTGGTTGCATTTATTACATTTAATGATAGTCGGTTTTTCTTGGAATATGATGTGTTTTTTTTTTTTTTCATAATTCATTGGTTAGCAGTAATAAATTCAAACTCCCTCCAATCCATTGGTACAATAGCATATGTAATATACTAAAACGTATGGCATATGTACTGATTTGCTTGTTAAAGCAAACATGATCAACGTAGACATAGCGGAGAAGAGCCATATTTTCTACAATAAGTTTTAACAAGTAAAAATATTTTAAATGAATTGCCGCTACCCGAAAAAAAGTCTTAATGCGTCTTGATTAATCAAACGCATCCTAATATTTTAAATATTTGCGTGCTTTTGGCGCCAAAAAACGAAGAAAAAATTACCTGTTCCCTCCCAGCTATGTAGTTATCGCGCTTTATTGTAAACTGTCACATACACCATAACATACGCCAGGAGAGTAAATTACTATTTGAAAGCGTTTTAATGACCAGTTTGCTCTACGTCAACACAAAATTTTCTAGCATAAACAATTATGATTAAAATAGTTGTCAAGCCATCAGGATTTTATTGAATACACGATTTTTAACTTGCACCAAAAAATAATTTTAGGTGCGTTTTTCTAATTGCTCAAATGTCAATTGCATCTTTCCTCTTCTTAATAAATGTGTGAAAAAAATTTAACATTTAGTTCAAGGTGGGGAAATTCGTATGTGTATATATATATTTTTTTAAAAACTGCATAGATTGCCTATTTTATTTTTAATGATAGTCCGTTTTTCTTTGAAATGTTTTTTTCTAACTTTATGGTTTAGCAGTAATAAATTCAAACTCACACCAATCCGTTTGTACAATAGCATATGTAATATACTAAAACATATGGCATATGTTCTGATTAGCTTGTTAAAACAATCATGATGAACGTATATTTAGCAGAGAAGAACCATGCCTAAGTTTTCCTGTAATAAGTTTTAACAATTAAAAATATTTTTAATGAGTTGCCGCTACCCGAAAAAAGTCTTAATGCTTCTTGATTAATCAAACGCATCCTAATATTTGAAATATTTGCGTGCTTTTGGCGCCAAAAAACGAAGAAAAAATTACCTGTTCCCTCCCAGCTATGTAGTTATCGCGCTTTAATGTAAACTGTCACGGCACCATAACACACGCCGGGAGAGTAAATTACTATTTGAAAGCGTTTTAATGACCAGTTTGCTCTGCGTCGCGTGCCGGGCTTATCGTTCCGACAACAATTATATTAGGGGGCACTTTGTATGGTTTTCGCGTTAGTAATTTTAAAACCTGTTCCGTGGACTTCCAACATCGGTCGTAAGGGCAGAAATTTGTTTTTAAGTTTTTTTTTTCTGTTTGCTTAAATTGTTTGATTTCAGCATGATGGGTGTAGCAGAAATCCAAATCAATATCAGACCACTTAAATTATGGCCAGTGCGTTTTTTTGGAATTGTTTTGCCTGCAAATAGAGCGTGATAATGTAATAGTATTAACGTAAACAGCGGATGAATAGATCAAACGTGGTGTGTAAATAACCACGTGGTATCAGGATAAAAACCTGTTTAGAAATGATCTCGTGGTTCGATAATGGACGAACGCTTATAGCGATTGAATTAGTTGCTTTTTGATGCTGGTAAAATCAATAGGCCATTTCATGATTGTTGCGCGGATATTTTCTTATTTGGGGTTTTAGCTGTATCAACTTTCAATGTTGTTTTACTTTTTTCAGGTTATTTAAATCAGTTTCTTATGTATTTTAATTCACATAGCTGTTACAAATGTTGTACTTTGTATGACTCCATTTTTTAACACGTCATTTTCTTTCTCTCTCTCGGTTTTTTTTTTTTTTTTTTTTTTTTTTTTACCATTAGAAAGTTTGTAAATCTATTTAATCTTTGTTGAAAATCCGTCTTGAAACTGATGTAGAAAAAAAAATCTGATCACTGCATGATATTATGCGTTTTTTGTTTCGACGGGACATTATTTTTTGAATCTAAGATTTAAAAAATAAAAATTTTGTACTCTAACTTGTTTGAAATTTTATGTAACGTTGATGCCTGAATGAAGATTGCTTGAAAATTGCTAATTTTGAATGATACCCAGTTTTTTTTTTTTTTTTTTTCGAGTAGCATTTAGTTAATATCGGATACTTTTTTTAAATTCATTCAAGAAATACACTACTTTGATTTTCTTTCGCTGTCTTTGGGGGGGGGGGGGGGGTATTAAAAACTTTTCTATTAAAAGTGGCATGTAAAAAATATTAGTTAAAAAGTTATTTTCCTTCTGTATAAGAATTTCTATCAATACTTCTTAAGTAATTTCTCTATCCTTTCGGATACAATTTTCAATTTTATACCTTATTTTACCTTGTTTTGCTTAATTACGAAATGATAGTTATGTTAAGTTTAAAAAAAAGAAAACCCAGCTCAATAAAAAGCGTCTGTGTAAAAATTAAGCGGTATTTTCTTTTACATTCAAATTTAAGGTCAAAAGCGGTGACCGTGAAAAAAAACCTGAACATTTTTCCATTTCTTATGTGCATTTGAGCAGTGAAAATAGCATCCGTTTATAAAATGAGTAACTTGTTGTGTTCTTATATGTACACTTGCGCAAGGAAACTACTGTTTATAAAAATACAGCGAATCAGTGTTTATACGCCTCTCTTTTATACGTTTTGGTCGTTTATACGTTTTCTTAATCGATCCCGGTAGAATCCAATACATATTAACGAATACTTAGTATACGTTTTTTCATTTATACGCTTTTTTAATCGGCCCCGTTAGATTACAATACATATTAACGTATACTAATCATACGTTTTTTCATTTATACGCTTTTTTTATCGGTCCCGTTAGATTGCAATACATATTAATGTAGACTAATCGTACATTTTTTTTTTTCATTTATACACTTTCTTAATCGGTTCCGTTAGGTTGCAATACATATTAACGTATACTAATCAAATTTTTTTCATTTGTACGCTTTTTTAATCGGTCCCGTTAGATTGCAATATATATGAATATATACTAATCATACGTTTTTTCATTTATACGCTTTCTTAATCGGTCCTGTTGAATTGCAATACATATTAACGTATACTAATCATACGTTTTTTTTTTTTTTCATTTATGCGCTTTCTTAATCGGTCCCGTTAGATTGCAATACATATTAACGTATACTAATCATACGTCTTTTCATTTATACGCTTTCTTAATCCGGCCCGTTAGATTGCAATACATATTAACGTATACTAATCATACATTTTTTTCATTTATACGTTTTCTTAATCAGACCCGCTAGAGTGCAATACATATTAACGTACACTAAATCATACGTTTTGTTTTTATTTAATACATTTTTTGTTACAGTCTCTATACGTATAAGCGGTGAGTCACTATAAACTGAACTCGTTTTTCTATTTTCTCAGATATATTCGAGCCCAAAATGGCGGTCGGTGATCAGTATTGAAAGTCGGTTTTCCTGTGGGTGGAGTATCGTTGGCATTCGATCAGAGAAGGAAATAGAGTTGTTCGATCGATCGAAAGGGGGGAGGGGGAGGGAAACGACCTGCTCCCGAAATTCCCATCAAACGTTTGCTACTCACATAGATAGAATATACTTGCACCTAGATAGGTATGCTTTTCCTTTGATGGCCAAAAATCGCAAAAGAAGTTTTATTTTTACATTCTATAAGCGTGATATTTCTGCATACAGTCTCGCTACCCCAATTTAGAATGAAAAGAAAATTTAATGCCCTTAATTTATTTATATATGTATATGTGTAACATTTTTTGCGCAATCAAATGCATTTCATACACAGCAAAGTTCATTTACTTACGAGCATAAAACACCGAATTGAAAATTATCTGAACTCCAAAAATAGATTTATTTTGTGAAAATTAAGCCTCTAAGGCGATGCCTTTATGAAAAAAATTTCCAAATAAATGTTTATTTTTGAGTTGCTGAAATAATGTTTCTTGAATTAATTTAAATAGTTTTAACCATGAAAATACTAATATTAAAATAGAATAATTAAATTTTATTATTTGTCGACGAACAACTTAGTTGTAAATGTTTGAAATTTCCCAAATTATAACCACTCATTTATTGTTCACATCTTGAACTTATTAATTAATAGATAACCGTCTTAATATATTCTTGCGTTCTTTTTCATCTTTAATTAAAAAATTTTTTGTTGAAGCACTAAGGGAGAATTTCAGCTCAAACTTTTTTTTACTTCACAGATCACTGAAGGCATATAGCAGTGAATCTTTCTAATCACATATAAAGATACTCAGCATAAGTTGCAAACAGCAACATACTGTAGTTTATGTAGTTTTAATGTTTTACAACCTATTTTGCAGTGGAATAAAAATGATAAACTGGTTTCTATTGATTCGGTTCCGTTCCATAATTAGACATTTTTTGACTTCAGCGAATCACTTGTCTTTGAATTTTCGTTTATTTGTTTAGCTGAGTTCCTTCTTTTGTTTCACTAGTATTTAAACCGCTCAATTAATTTTCTAACAACGTCTCACGCTTTCTTTGAATATTTTACTATTTAATTTTCATTATTTTAGCACGCATGCATGCATGTAATGCTTTAATTTTCCTTCAGAAACAATTCCTCCGCTCCCCCCCCCTCTTCAAATCTCTTTTTCGTATGAAACAGAATGAAGCAAGTTTACAAAAATCCAGATCATGAAAACGCTACGCTGTAAAACAGATTTTTACAGTATAATACAGCTCTTTTTTTGGTAACAAACTGTAAAAATTGCCAATTTTACAGTAACAAATTAAAATTTCTCGTTTTACACTGACAAACTGTTAAATTGCTGCTTTACAGTAATAAACTGTAAAATCGTGAATTTTACAGTTTATTACTGTGCATTTTACAGTTTTAAACTGGAACCTCTGCTGCCAGTATTATACTGTTGTTTTCACAGTAGGGTCAATAGGGGTCATTATGAACACATTTTTACTCTTTCGCACGCTAAGGGCCCTGCTCCACATCAGCGTAAAACGCGGCCGAAACCGAAGGCAGAAACCGAAAATCCGGGTACTTTCCATAGGAACACTATGTAATCTATTTTACGTTTCTGCTTTATTTTTCTGCTTTACGTCAATGTGGAGCAGGGCCCTAACTGCTCTCTGGAGCACCATGTTCTATTTAAAAATCTGGACACCCATCAGAAACAACTATCAACTCCTCTGCCACACTGCGCGACCGTTTTTTTAATTTTTTGACTGATGGAAGTTTTTTGAAAATCCTTGTTCTTAATTACCCCAATTTTTCATAATTACCCCATAGTACATGGGGTAAATATGAACATGCTTTTCCCCTTGGCTTACCCTGACTTTTCAGTGAATTCCTTGACTTCATCATTCAGAACGGAGAACACAATAGAATGCAAACTATTTTTTACTGGATGCCTATCACCATCTATACCAGTGGTGGCCAACCCGCGGCACGCGTGCCACAATGTGGCACGGCAGAGCAGTAACAGTGGCACGCGAAGACTTTTTAAAAAAATTCCAAAATTGAGGACAAAATGTCGATCTCAAAAATATTGATAAAAACTAAAACCCTTAAACTGATAAATATAATGATATTGTAACGATTAAGTGTCAGGAAGTTGGCTTACAAGTTGTATGAACTACAATGTTGCAAATTACTTAACGTTAGGTTTGGACATCCAACACAAGCTGAGACGCTACAGACAATGCTTTGCAAAGCATATTTGCGTTTGACACGAATGAAACTTACGATGTTGCAGAATGGATTTTTGGTCTGCAATAGTTTCAGCTACGGGTGATGAAATTTTATAAAAAAGTTAACTCTGCAACTAAAATAAAGAAACCAGATTGGAAAAAATTCGGTATGGTTGCACAAATGAAGATCCATAAATTGTTTTTGTTACATTACTTGAAAATAATTTAGGAAACAAATTTCGAAAGTATCATCGAATTATTTATCACAAATTCATTTCTAAGGAATGAGACTTTTCTCTGCTGGTGACCCTCTAGAGTTCACTGTATTAACAAACTACGAATTAGAGCTCTGAATGTTTTGTGAACTTTTCCCAGGAGAAAGAGGAGAGCATGGCAAGTTACTCTTTCATTGAAATGTGCAATGGCTATTCAAAGGATAAATAGTCATAAGATTTTAGAATTTTATGGAGTGTTTTTTAAAATGTTTGGAAGGAAAGCAATGAGAACTTGCTACTTAGGAATGAAGAATAGCAAATGAATTTAGCTATGTCATCTCTTATTATCCGGCGTTTAAGTAATTTAAATTTAAGAAAGTACAAGAAAAGTTTCCTAAACCAGTACAAGCCATCTACATTCTTTTATGATGAAACTTCAGTTTCTTTCTAATTTGGAGAAAAAAAATAAAACATTAAATTTTATACTGAAAGTATTAACACAAATTGAATAATTTTACCCTTATTTTAAGTATTCATTCAGTGTTAGGTTTGATGATTTTCAGGATCATAAAAGAAAAGGCTGATCTTTTCAAATTCTTTGTCTATTTCTCTGCAAGACACTACTTGTTTCTCTTCTGAAATCCAAATCGGAATTACTGACCTTTTTCATCGGTAATCAAATATAAGAGTTTACTTCAACAGAAAGTCATCCACGTTACACAGAAATTTGGAAATTCGTACCAACATTTTTTTTTTCACATTTACACACTTTATCCGTTTGATGCTGTTGTAGATTTGGTTCAAAATACGCTTCTAAACAAATATTTTTCGTTATGAATGCAGAAAAATCTAAATACCGTTAATTATTAATTGATAGCACTTTAAACGTTCAACTTCTTAGGATTCTCAAGAACAAATCCTAAAATTAAAAACGTGGTAAAAAAGATAGACTCATAAACCACATTAAGTACAGACTGTTTAATTTTTAGAGTAGAATATTTGATGTTATTTGTTTCTTTTTTAAGCGTAAGCCAACTGACAGAACCTATAAAGTGTTTATTAACGATAACTCTTAAGTTTGGACTAGTTATATCTTTATTATCATTTAGATTTCAATTGCTCAGATTAACGAGAAAAAATGTTTCATTTGAGTAAGAATTACACAGTCAGCCAACATAAAATCTAGTTTTAAAAAATCAGTTTGTTGGAAAAATACAATGTGGCACGGTGAGTTTTTTCTCTCCAGATAGTCTCCCTAAAAAGGTTGGCCACCCCTGATCTATACGAATAATTTGCTACTCAAAATAGAAAAAATTCGGGCTAAACAATGAAAGCGAGATTGCGAAATAGAAATTAGATTGCCGTACATTATAAGAAATGAATGGTGTTTCTATCGTATAATACAGCTAATTTTATAGTAATAAACTGTAAAATTTCTGTTTTTACTGTAATAAACTGTAAAATTGTTAACTTTACAGCAATAAACTGTAAAATTGCCAATTTTACAGCTATAAACTGTATAATTTCAGTTTATTACCGTGAATTTTGCAGTTTTAAACTGGAACCTCTGCTTCAAGTATTATACTGTTGTTTTTACAGTATAATACAGTTGATTTTTATGGCAATAAACTGTAAAAGTTCTAACTTTACAGTAAGAAACTAAAATTGCTAGTTCTACAGTATATTACTGTGCATATTACGGTTTTAAATTGGAACCTCTGCTGCCAGTATTATACTGTAAAAACAACAGTTATTTTTTTTAGTGTGCGGGCAAATTACTAAAGGCAAGAAATCCGTGTCCATACGGCGTATGGGGCAAAACAAGGAAGGGGTTAAAATGAACCAATGAAAGAGCTGTAATCACTCGTGTTCCTTTATAAATTACTAGTAAGGAATTGGTTTTACGTGTAAAGAAGGGGTCCTTTCGATCGAAGAAAAAAAAAGATAAGTGAGTGAAGCAATTTTTCTCGCTTTAAGGAACCCGATCTATTAAATTCAGTTTATCATTCGCGTTCATCCAAAACGGCTCATTATTTCGAAATTGGCTCACGGAGCGATTCATTCACCGAAGAACATCGATATGGTAATCCCTCCCGAATGCAGAGGCACCCCTTTCCTTAAAAATCTCCTGCAAAGTAAGAATGCATTATCACACTCTCCCTCCAATCTCCTCTCTTTTTTCTTTTTTTTTTTTCCTTTATTGAGGTAAAAGACGAACTGCACGGAGAAAGAAAGAAAAAAAAAAAAGTCCTTGGTCCATATTCATGAAGCGGCCGACATTTTACCTTAAAGTAAATTTCTTTCAGCGAGATATTTACCGGCAAGCTGTGTGTATTTCGATTTACGCTGAGAGGGAGAGAGTGCTAATGTGAATACAACGAAGACTTGCACTGATGTAGCTTATCTATTTTATTTATTTTACTATTTTATTTTTTCTATTTTCGCTGGGCGTGGCGGATTCTTTTCCTAAATCCGAAGGGGGTGGTCTGACAACTAAATGGAACGTGTTGCGGCCGTAACCTTCGATTTTTCTCCTCGCTGATCGACATGGATGTGGAAAGGGAAGGGGGTAGTGACAGCTGATTCCCACCCCTGAGCATTCTTTACAAGAGATCGGTCTCACGTCATAATTGATTGAGACTGCTACAACATCACTGTTTTGGGATCTGTCGAGTGGCCGCGTTTGGCGGTGTCTCGCCTTTGATGGCGATATTTCCGAGGATGGAAATGTTGCATCACGTTACCTGGTAGTTTGACACTAACACATACTGTCTGATCTTCTTTGGTAAAACCTTCCACGCATTTACGCATGCGTCAGGTCTTCTCTGATATTACCAAAGTAGGGGTGGTAAGATAGCAAAGAGGGGAAGAATAATAAAAAGCATTGCGAGCGGCATCAAACAACGTGGAACGATGCTAATTTCAAGCACATAATTTAGTTGAATATATCATAAGGATAGCAAATGCAAGTTTTAAAATGAAAATTCGGAAAGTTATCACTCACAACTCATCTACCCTTTTTTAAGTGGAACTGTTCGCGAGTGCCAGTCGCGGTTTTCATGGACAGACAGTAGTTCACTTGTCTTCAGTTTATTTTCTCTACAATACGAAGGATGGACGGTCATCTTGTTGAATGGCCAAATAAGTATGATTGCGGATGATGAGGTTCAAGGTTCGAATGCCAGCCCGGTCATGGCTGTACTTTCTCTCTACGCTCCTTGTTCTCTCTATGTGTGAATATGTTGTTATGCTGTGAATGATTGGATTATCCTATAAACAGGTCCTTATGGCATGTGTGTACTATGGAATTCGGATTTCACAACAAACTACGGAACAGTTAGAAAGGTGAAGTAGCGCACCCCAAATTGCCAGCCTAGGTTGTACAAAACAATAACGGAAATAAAGGATGAGATAAAACTGGATGTAATGACATAGAACTTTTAAAAAGAAAGAAGAAAATAAAGCGCGAACTTAGTCTTAATTTTCAGAAAAAAATATCCTTGAATATGAAAAATGAATAAATATGATTATTAAATAAATAAATAATATGATTATGAAATAAATAAATAAATATGATTATTAAATAAATAAATGAATATGAGTGTAAATAAATAAATAAATAACGCAATACATATGATTATTAAATAAATTCATAAATATGATTGTAAATAAATAAATAAAGAAAGAAAGAAATATGATTATTAAATGAAACTTTGGAAAAAATGGTGAAACTAGCAGAAAAGAGAAAAGAGAGAAAATCAGTATCTTTTTATTTCTTCGTTTATTCAAGAAAGAACATTGTATCTTTTTCTTCAATTAACGCGTGATTGAGAAATAGTTACTGTTAATTTTTACCCCTATATTGTACTTTTCAGAAATCATTCAATGATTTTTCTTTTCTCTTAACAAAAAAGCTGTTACTTTTCTTTCTTCGTCGTCATTTTCAAATAAAATCAAGAGTGCGTTTTTATAGTTTCTCCTTTTTACTCCGGTAGGAAAATGATCGTACCGGTGTTTTTTTCCCCTTTTTGTTGCCATTTTCACCACTATGATCAGGGATAAAATATTTTCGTTTCTTCTTTAACTTCTTTGGATTGAGAATAAGATCTAAACTTATTTTATCATGATCATCACCTTCATAATTTATTCATAGAACGAAATTTTTGCTTTGGATTTTGTGAAGTAGATTACACTCCTTTAAACTTTTGTAATGTTGCTTTTTACTCTATTTAAATAAATATTCGAGAGTTTTTTTTTTGGGGGGGGGACTTGAAAGAGCTTTGTTTAAACTTTTTTTTTTTTTTTTTGTTATTGTTCACTAGATTGTCACATATGGAGGTATGTGGAGGGAGGGATAAACGAAAATTTGAGAATTATAACCTTTGGACTTTGACTTCTAGCATTTTATCCAAGCAGTTTTTGCAATTTGGTTTTTTAAAAAAGTTAGTGAATAGAGTATCGTTCTTTAACTCTCAGTTGTAGAATCAAGAAAACACGTATAACATCAATCTAAATTGTTTTCCGTAGATGTTTTGAATATCATTCCCTTTTTAGTTAATTTCTCTAAGCTAAAAATATCAGTTAGTTAGAGCAAACAGGATCTTTTAGACAGCTTTCCTTTATATATAGAGTTATTTAGTTAAAAGTGAAAACATTAATGCAACGAATTTTCTTGCTTTCTATTCATACTTGAAAAATTCTTTTCATTGATTCTATAGTTAAATGCATGTAACAATACTGATTAAATAAGCGTTTATGGAAAGCGAAAATTAACTGATACGGTGTTTTGGTTTGTTAATTAACTGAATACAAAATATTGATCAAGTGAACAGATTATATCTAATAATGGTTTCAAACAATATAATGTTTCTTGTTTACTTGTTCTTCGAATTGCAAGATAATTCTGTAATTACATTTTATTTACAGTTAGTAGATATTTGAGAGCAATCCCTTTTACTAATGAAGTACTTGAATAAATGAAATTATTCAAATCAGTTAATTTTATCCGATATTTCAAACACATTATCTTTTGCGACTCAAACTTTTTTAAAAGTAAGAAACATATGATAATTAATCATACAGAGTGAATAATCGGTCCGTATTTCTAACGAAATTGTCTTTGTTAAGCATTTTTATTTATGAGAAGCTAAAAATATTCTTAAATGAGGTTTAAATGTGCGAACATTTACCAGACTAAATTCGTTTTTATTTATTAAACTTTATTTACAGAAGTGTGAAAAGGTCAATTAAACTTTGTTTGCTTGCAGCAAATGTTTCTCGCAATATTATCTTGTTTCTGTAAAAGCTTCTTAAAACAAACGTAAGCATTTTGATGAAATAACATTAATAGGGCATCTCGATTATTAAAAGACCTAACTAAATAGAGAGCTCTTTTTTACGTATTTTATTATTTTTTTTAAATATAGTTTCAATAACTTGTTCTCAGATGAATTTATAGTAGTAATTTTTTTCTATAAAATTTCCAAAAAAGAAAGCGACAGGAACATGCCGAGTTTGATCAATGTTTGGGGTTGTTAATTTACTGGGAGAGTGCTATTTTGCTTTCCATTTCATCCCCCTCCCCCCCCCCCCCAAAAAAAAAATAAGCAGACTCAGAACCATAAAAAAAAAATCTTTGAAACTTTTTAAAAACTATTACGTGCATCAATAAAAATGATTTTACTATCACGTGTCTAATGCTAACTTTTACAGATTTTTGAAAAGAAAAATTGTGCTAAATGTTCATTCCCTTTTTGGTCTCCTCTTCCCTAGGCAGTCGATTTTTTTAATCACTTTTTTTCTATCGACAAAATTTTCTGAAACTAAACATAAATATATTGTTTAAAAAAAAATGTGTGTACCGTTATAAACTTCAGACACACCGTTCATTAGCTACTATCGATAGACGACGAGAAATATATTTCAAAAAAAATTTGTAACAGCTTTGCTCAGGTAAATGCTTCTTTTATTAGTGATACATCTTTTAAGTAAAGATTAAAACGTCGATGGAACAAAGTATATACACGAAAGATATTTCGAACCGAGTTCTTTTCTAATGGTCATTTTTTTTCTTTGGTTGAAGACAAACATATCGATTACGCAAAGTTTTCTTGCGTTAGCAGTTTGACAGCATTCTCGATCACTAATCAAATTTTTAAAATTAATGACAAAATATTGATTGACACCGGAATTGTGTGTCTTAAATGTTTCGGAAGCATTCCCTGTTATTGACTTTTTTTTTAACGGAATGTGAAACTATTAATTAAATAAGGTTTATGTACGGGATGCTTACAACATCATTCCTTTACTTCGATACTCTTTTGTTTTTAGATATACTAAGAAATATTGATCAAGCTGAAATTGTATGCAACATGTATCAAACAACATACCCGGCTATTGATCAAATGTTCTTGAAATAAATCTCCACGCTTATCGCAACACTCAATCACTATCAGGAATCCCATCTGAATCCGATCCTTGAAAAAAAAAAATGTTTTGTTTGTGCCGAATCCGTATGTATGGAAATTTCGTTTTGGAATGTTTTTAAGATTACACAACCTCACCCCAGTTTACGCGGACTGCCGAAGTTGTGAAAAATGAAATGAATACCATTCAAGTGAAGAAGAAGCAAAAAAAAAAATATATCGAACCAATGGCACAGAAGCAAACCATCATGCGAAAAAGATTCCCATTTTGGGAGACAGATGATTTGTTTTCTCATTCCGCGGGACAGCCCTGTCGGCTGCTCTATTCATATTTATGACCCATTCCCCAAGCTGTCACCTCACACGCAGCGACAGCGTCGCTGCCTTCCGCTATTGTTAACTCTGCGGCCCGCCCGGCGTATTTGCCCTGTGTGTCCTGCCATTCCTTTCGCAATGGATTCGCTTTGCTGTCGAGACGAATTCCTTTCGAGTTACATCTTCGATCAAGACTTCTATCTTTTGTCGGCGGGGGTGGGATGTTTGCCGTTTCTGTTTTTCCTGGTTTCAAAATGCGGAGGGATGTATTCATTTTGGTAGCAATTGGCCACCAAGTGCTGCTGGTCTTAGAGTACTTCTACCAAAAGGTGCCTTTATTTACTAAAATTTCTACTGGTAAGAGAGTAATTACTAAAAAAGGAACTCGTTAGATTCGGTTTGCTGTCCAGATGAATTCCTTTCGAGTTAAATCTTCGATCAAGACTTCTATCTTTTGTTGGCGGGGGTGGGATGTTTGCCGTTTCTCTTTTTCCTGGTTTCAAAATACGGAGGGATGTATTCATTTTGATAGCAGTTGGCCACCAAGTGCTGCTGGTCTTAGAGTACTTCTACCAAAAGGTGCCTTTATTTACTAAAATTTCTACTGGTAAGAGAGTCATTACTAAAAAAGGAACTCGTTAGATTCGGTTTGCTGTCCAGATGAATTCCTTTCGAGTTAAATCTTCGATCAAAACTTTTACCTTTTGTTGGCGGTTGTGAGATTTTCGCCATTGTGTTTTTCCTGTTTTCAAAATGCGAGGAATCTAATCATTTAGGTAACAATTCGCCACCAAGTGCTATTAGTGCTATCATATGTTGCGTTTGGTTACTAAAATTTCTTCTGGTAAAAGAGTAATTACAAAAATATTACCTAAGCTTGCTGTCGAAACGAATTCCTTTCAAGTTGCATCTTCGATCAAGACTTCTATCTTTTGTTGGCGGGGGTGAGATGTTTCCGTTTCTGTTTTTCCTGGTTTCAAAATGCGGAGGGATATATTCATTTCGGTAGCAATTGGTCATCAAGTGTTGCTGGTGCTACCCAAGTGCTATTGGCGCTACCATGAGTTAGTTGCGTTTGATTAGTAAAATTTCTTCTGGCAAAAGAGTAATTACAAAAATATTACCTAAGCTTTGTTTTCGAGATAAATTCCTTTCCAGTTACATCCTAGATCAAGACTTTTATCATTTGCTGGTGGAGGCAGGATGTTTGCCGTTCGTGTTTTTCCTGTTTTCACAATGCGGGGAATATACTCATCTTGGTAGCAATTGGCCACCAAGTGCTGCAGGTTTTCGAGTACTTACTACCAAGAGCTGCATTTAGTTACTGAAAATTCAATTGGTAAAAGAGTAATTACTAAAAATGTTACCTCTAAGGAACACGTCAGATTCGGTTTGCTGTTCAGACGAACTCCATTCGAGTTAAATCTTCGATCAAGACTTTTATATTTTGTTGGCGGAGGTGAGATGATTGCCGTTTGCGTTTCCCCTGTTTTCAAAATTTTTGGAATACATTCATTTCAGTAACAATTGACCACCAAGTGCTATTGAAGCTGCCACGAGTTACGTTTGGTTACTAAAATTTCTGCCGTCAAAAGAGTAATTATCATTTGCAGGATTTAGCCAGTATCTAATGACAGTATCATTCCTGTTAAGTAAACAAATCTCTTAAAGTTATTAAATCACAGTTATCCTTCATTTCTGACGAACTCGCAACTTAACTTCAAATATTTATCCTAAAAAATCCAAGAGATAAAAAGAAAATCATATACTGAAATAATAATACCTGAGCAAGTTAAGTAATTGTACTAATGAAAGATAATCATTTAAAATCGCTGTAAAAATATTTGGTGTGGCGTGTTTCATTTTCTCATCAACGAAAATAAAAAATAAAAAATTCAGTCTTCAGATTGAAAAATATTGCTTTGAAGTCATCTAAAACCTTGCTTCTAGTAAACGAAAATTGATATTTAAAGATTTCTATGTATTCAGTGTTGATGCAACAATAACGCACCTTATGTTGCTAAATAAACACAGGATTTCGCTAAATTGAAATCCTTATTTATTATAAGCATCGCTGCAACATGAATTCATTGATATATTTCCGTCTTCAAAGAAATTGAAACACATTTTCGATTGAAATTTTCTTTTAAATTTTATTACTTATTTTAGAACGAATGTAGACTTCTTTTTCCTATGAAAGCCTACGCTTATATTTTTTTTCTAGTAAAATATTTTTTTTTTGTTTTGTTTTGTTTTATATAATATCTTATATTATATAGATATTCATATTAGTTTTTTTACTACCTACTTTATTACTTAGTTTTATTACTTATTTGCTTTAGGTAATAATTTTAATTATAGTTCTTTTGACTCAGATTTTTTTTGCATTTCACTCTTTCGATTTTTTCTGTATGCTTAGTTTTAATCTTGGTTCTGTGAGGTCTGAAGAAAAATTCAAAGAAAAAAAGAAAAAAAAAATGTATATATATATATACATACACAGTGGCCGCCGCTTATATGAATCACGCTTGTTCTAAACAGTTTTGATCCAATAAAGCGGCTTATTCAACAAAGCTGGATATTATTCTATTTTCAACAATTTGATTCATTAAAGCTGCTGATTCAACTAACCACTCATTCAATTAACTGGCGTCTACTTTCGTGTGTATTTCAAATTATACAATTTCGCCAATGACATTTTTTTTCTTAAAAAGTTTTCCTCCCAAGACATTTAAAATTAATCTAAAGTTTTGTCAACGTAGATAATTATTAAGGACTGCAGGAGGCATTCAGTGACTCAACTGCGTATATTTGTCTACTGTCTAATTCTTGTTAAGTAAAACACGCGCGAGATGAATAGTGTTTTCAGAAAAAAAATACGAGAAAGTCCTCTGCCAACGTATCTTGTGAACGTGGTTTCTTTGCACAAGTACACTCGTAGCAGAAAAAACACATTTACAAGTTTCAGTCGGATGTTAGCTGTGTAAGGTGCTCTCTATTTTTGTTCCAATGATAAGAAGTTTTTTTTTTTTTTTTTTCTGGTGAATACTTATTCTAAATATATTGTTTAGAAATTATATGTGCGATTATTTAAGAATTTCATTGTTTTTCTGAAACTTTTTTTTCTATTTTAGATTGAATTTCGAGTTGTTTTGTATTGTACATTTGCAGCATCTCTGAAAACGATCTTCTACAGATCAGTCTTGTAAATATGTTTTTTCTGCTACGAGCGTGCTTCTGCTAAGAAACTACATTTACATCAAGCTCGAGCGGATGCACTTAACGTATTTTATTTTATTTTCCTCGGATAGCTCGTGTAGTAGCAATGCTGTAATGTTGGATTACAACATTGGAATAGATTACTAGTGATAAGTTGGCGATAATTAGAGTATTCATATTTTTTCAGAGGCATCTAAACCTTAATAAAAATGCTTTCTTCACAAGTATTTTCGATTGCTTCTTTTTTTTCACTGATTAACGATCATTATCTTAGTATTTCGTAAAAAAATGCCTTTCATTTAGAAATTACTTCTTCTCTTTTTGAATCTGAGATTATTAGTTAATTTTAGGACTTATCCCAACATTTGCGATGAAATAACATTTACTAGTTTTATGACAATTTCTTCACTCTAATATCTTTTTGCAGATTGCTTAGTTCGTTGACTAAATTAGTTTTTTTTTTTTACGTTTTGCATACATTCATAAAGCTCCGTTATATCATCATGACTTGAATTCTGACATTTTAAGGTTCTTCAACCTGAACACAAATTTCCCTGTGGTTTTTCTGGAAAACCGAAATGTAAGATTTTGATTGATTGATATTAGTCAAAAATTATGATGCTGAAATAATTATTTTATGCTGTCAAATTATTAGAAATAAAAGGACAAATTTTAAATGAAATTCAATGTTCTATGTAATGATCAATATTATTTTTCTATAAGGTAGGTTTTAAAATAAAAGTGCTACAATTTAATAAGAAATACTTTAACTTAATTAACTGTCATTAAAATCTTTCATCCTTCTGTAAAAATAGAAATTCAAGTTAAGGGAGAAATATTTAATTTTATTGACTTCTCCGGAATAAAAATTTATTTCATGATGCGATTTGAGATTTTTAAAATATTATGCGATTTTTTATCATCCATACCTCCCATATCATCAGACAAAATGTAGTTTAAAGTTCTTAATATATTTAAACGAATTATACAAAAACGATTAAAATAACGAGTATCGGAAAAGGACCGAAACTAATGAAGAACCCATCTAATTATTATTGCTTTTCAGACTTATTTCTGTGGTTGAATTATCAAAATTATTGTTATTTTTCTAAGCAGTCTTAATGAAAAGAAATAATAACTTTTGAATGGGACAATATGAAACTTACTCGAATTCTTTTTGTCACAAAGAACCGAATAACTTTCCGCACACAATAAAGGTTCTTTTCTGGAATGGAATGAAACACACGACAGATATCCCTAGTTATCAGAAATAATTTTTTGGAGCCCGCTTTCTCCGCCGTTCCGGGCTTTTGTCTCTGCATTCCGACATCAAAAGAAAAGCCGAACATCCCAATGCGCGCATCTTTTAAAACTTTCTCTCGAAACTTATATGCGTAATTAAAACTCGTTGTGGAAAAGGGGCAAAATTTTCTTTGCTATTTACAGCCATCGGAGGGGAAGAAATAAATGGCCGATCTCACAATCGTAGGGATATCCGGAGAGCGTCAAGAAACTGCCTCACAATGCTTCTAATGGAATAAAGCAGAAGGCACGCTCTAATGGAGAGCAGCAACTTGTCTCGGCAATTTATATGGCAGTATCGTGCTTTATTATCTTAAGTCATGATGCGCTGGGTGTGTGTGTCTTTTTATTATTTTTTTCTTCTTTAACCCTCTTCTCTCTCGTCTTCTGTTTCAAGCTTATTAACGAGTCGCATTTAGCCGCAGAAAACTTTCGAACTGTTCCGGTTGCTGCGAGTCTCGGCGGCAGTTCTTTAAGTTGCGTAAGCGGGGAGTAGGAGATGCTCTTTGTAACAAGTAACCAGAATATCTCTGCATGTTAAATAAGCGGAAGAAATTTATTCTTAACTCCCCTTAAAACTACTCCGTTTTCAAGATGAGTCGAAGGTCTGTGCGTATTAGAAATTATTGCTCGTGATTAACTCCTGTCAACAGAATGTTCAGGTTGAACCACATGGCTATGCAAAAATGGAATCTCTGCAATAGGTGCGATTTGTTTTGCAGTCCTCCTTTCTTAGACAAATTACAAAGTCTGAGCATTTTTTTCTTAAATACTCACCTTATATTGCTGCTGAAAATAAAAGAGAACTAAGAAATAACTATTTTTATCGTTTTCTACTTTAGCATTGCATCGGAATTTTTACATGGTTTTTTCCCAGCGGGCTTCACATCATATTAAGATGAATTTTGCAGGCTATAACGTATTAGTATATGCATTTTTTTTACGTTTTGACCCTCTCTCTATCTCTCTCTCGTCTTCTGTTTCAAGCTTATTAACGAGTCGCATTGAGCTGCAGAAAATTTTTGAACTGTTCCGGTTGCTGCGAGTCTCGGCGGCAGTTCTTTAAGTTGCACAAGCGGGGAGTAAGAGATGCTCTTTGTAACAAGTAACCAGAATATCTCTGCATGTTAAATAAGCGGAAGAAATTTATTCTTAACTCCCCTTAAAACTACTTTGACTGCAGGATGAGTCGAATGTCTGTGCGTATTAGAAATTATCGCTCGTGATTAACTCCTGTCAGCAGAATATTCAGGTTGAACCACCTGGCTGTATGTCATAAGGGTATCTCTGTAGGACATGTGATTCATCTTGTGGCTGTTCTTTCTTAGACAAATTAGGCAATCCGAGTTTATTTCTTCCTTAAATATTTTGTTTTACTTTAGCATTGCATTAGCTTTTTCGCATCGGTGTCGAACATTTTGTACCAGCCGGCCTCATGCCATATTAAGATTAATCACGTGGGTCGTGTATATATATATATATATATATATATATATATATATATATATATATATATAATATATATATATATATATATATATATATATATATATATATGTGGCTTGGTTCTAAAAGGGCCAATGTCTATATAATATATAATAATATATATATATATTGTATATTATATAAATTATTATTAATATTATATATTTGTACAATATATAATATAATATATAAAATCTCATATCATAAAATAATGTTTCTTTACATTAACAATAAACAAATACAAAAAAATAATAATGGGAATCTTAATATAAGAAAGTTATAGCATTCTAAAGCTCAAATATCTTTCATCGCCTTTTTCTCGAAACTAACATTTTTGACTTAGGCCCTTTTAGAACCAAGCCACAGATATATATATATATATATATATATATATATATATATATATATATAATATATATATATATATATATATATATATATATACACTGAAGTGACAAAAGTCATGGGATAGCAATATGCAAATTTTCAGATGGCAGTAGCATCGCATAGAACAGGTATAAATGCGCAGTGCTTTTACAGAGCTTTCATTTCTGTTCAAGTTATTCATGTGAAGAGGTTTTAACGTGATGATGACCGCACGACGTGAATTAACAGACTTTGAACGCGGAATGTTATTTGGAGCTAGACGCATGGGTCATGCCATTTCGGAAATCGTTAGAGAATTCAACATTCCCAGATCCACTGTGTCAAGAGTGTGCCGAGAGTATGAAATTTCAGGCATAACATCCCACCATGGACAGCGCAGTGGTCGACCGCCTGCACTTAAAGATCGAGACCGGCGACGTCTGCAAAGAGTCGTAAATTCTAACAGACAAGCAACACTGCGTCAAATCACCGTAGAAATCAATGTGGGACGTACAATGGACGTGTCTGCTAGAACTGTGCGGAGAAATTTGGATTTCTTGGGCTATTCCAGCAGAAGACCGACTCGAGTGCCTTTACTGACAGAACGACATCGCTTGCAGCGACTCTCGTGGGCACGTGAGCATATCGGTTGGTCCCTATGAATGGAAAACCGTGGCCTGGTCCGATGAGTCACGATTTCAGCTGGTAAGAGCCGATGGTAGGGTTCGAGTGTGGCGCAGACCCCACGAAGCCATGGACCCAAACTGTCAGCAAGGCACTGTTCAAGCTGGTGGTGGCTCCGTAATGGTGTGGGCTGTTTTTTCATGGCATGGACTTGGTCCTCTAGTGCGACTGGACCGAACATTGACTGGAAATGCTTATGTGCAGCTACTTGGAGATCACTTGCAGCCATTCATGGACTTCATGTACCCAAACAACGATGGGATTTTTATGGATGACAATGCGCCATGTCACCGGGCCACAACTGTTCGCAATTGGTTTGAAGAAAATTCTGGACAATTCCAACGAATGATTTGGCCACCTAGATCGCCCGACATGAATCCCATTGAGCATTTATGGGACACCATCGAGAGGTCTGTTCGTGCCCAAAATCCTGCCCCATCAACGCTTTCACAATTATGGACGTCTATCGAGACAGCATGGCTCAATATTCCTGCAGAAGACTTCCAACGACTTGTTGAGTCCATGCCACGTCGAGTTGTTACACTTCGCCGGGCAAAAGGAGGGCCGACACGATATTAAGAGGTATCCCATGACTTTTGTCACTTCAGTGTATATAAACCTTTTTTGTTGTCTGTTTCAAGCTTATTAACGAGTCGCATTGAGCCGCAGAAAACTTTTGAACTGTTCCGGTTGCTGCGAGTCTCGGAGGCAGTTCTTTAAGTTGCATAAGCGGGGAGATCTTTGCTCTTTGTAACAAGTAACCAGAATATCTCTGCATGTTAAATATGCGAAGAAATTTGCAAGATTTGTTCGTAACTCCCTTAAAGCTACTCCTCCGAGTCGAATGTCAATGCGTATTACAAATTATCGCTCGTGATTAACTGCTGTCAACAGAATATTCAGGTTGAACCACCAGGCTGCATGACATAATAGAATCTCTGCAAGACGTGTGATTTGTTTTGTGGCTGTTCTCTCTTAGCTGAATTGTGTAATCCAAGTTTCTTTTTTCAGAAATCACCAACCGCTGTCTGATTTTTTAGGCAGAAAACTTTGTTCGCTACCTTTAAAAGTTATTACTTAAAACGAAATATATAAGCATCACGTGTGGGACAATGTGGCGGCGTCTTCGTGGAAAAGCCCTGTGGCTCAGGGGTGCCTACAGGGGGGGATTATAGCGCAAATTGCGCCATCAAAATTTTTGAGGAGGATTTTTAAAACCAATTTATATATTTATTTATTTAAATTATTCATTAGTTAATTTTTTTTATTTAAATTATTTGCTGATTTTTTTTAAATAAAAATTATTCATTTATTCATTTTTTTAATTCAAATTTTTTTTTATTTCGTTATTATAATTTTTTATTTATTTATTTCCTTTGTGTATTTTTTATTTATTTATTTCCTTTCCGTTGTGCCTGGAAGAGAACAAAAGTGATTCTATTCCGCGCATAATTAGCACTTTTAAAAAATTAATAATAAATAAAAAAAGTAATAGTTATAATTTAAAAAAATAAATAAATAATATTTAAAGAAATAAATAAATATTTAAATAAATAAATAAATAATATTTTTAAAAAATTTAATAAAAAAGAGGGTAAAAATAAAAAGCACAAGAGGGTTGTGAAAAAGTTGGGAGAGAATTTGCGCCATTGAGGTTGGGGGGGGGGGGATGGGCACCCCTGCTGTGGCTGGTTACTCAATGTTACTGCAAGGAAATAAAATTTAAAGCATGAAATGCATCCGAAACTCACAAACTGTTACCCAAAACTAAAAATCGTTAACGTTTTCGGTTCATGCTTCATAACGCCATTTTCTTCATCATATGATGCCCTGATACTCCACAATTTTCCTCCCTAATATGTCATAGCGAGACAATTACATACAACGGCGGGCGCAGCAAGAAGTTATTATGCCAGCTTCGTCGGAGAAGGAAATCTCCAGACTGAAAGATAAAACAAATCCATTTCTCTCTTTTGCAATAGAGTGTGTTGTGTGCGGTGGAGTCGCTCTTTATTGAAGTCGAAGATCTGCAACTTATTAGAGGCCTCCTTTTTCGGAATTAAAGTGAGCGCAATTTTCCGACGATCCTAATCCATTTAGCGTAATGGATCGCAGGGTTGCCGACGCCGGGCCGTCGTCTCTCGCCAAGTTTTATCGTCTGGGAGCGTCCAAGACTGTTCTGTCTGGACCCTTCGGAACGTTTCAGGAAATGATACGAAACAGACATGGGAAGTTATTGCGAAAGATTTTTTTCCTGTTCTGTTTAAAGTGTCTACAATTTTTTGACTATTAGGAACGATTATTTTTTGTGCCTTTCTCGAAATAAGTGAAACATTGTGAAGAAGATTAAGGTTAAACTATTTTAGAAAAGATTCATTAAGTTTTTTATTTGGTGCACGTGCTGTGTAAAATAAGAGTGTTGTACTTTTTAGTTGTTACGCTATGAAAGCATGTGCCGTACTTAGAAGTCGAAAGTTATTGCGAAATATTTTTTTCTAACCTGTTTAAAGTTTCTACAATTTTTTGACTGTTAGAAACGATTATTTTTTGTGCACTTCGTAACATAAGTGAAACATTATGACAAGATTTTTTTTTATTCTGTCCTGTTTAAAGTTTCTACAGTTTTTTGACTATTAGAAACAATTATTTTTGTGCGTTTTTCGAAATAAGTGAAACATTATGACATGTATTGAAGCGCAAGAAGATGCAGGTTATGTTGTTATTTGTAGAAAAGAGTCATTAAGTCTTTTATTTGTGCACGTGTTGTGTTTTAGTTGCTACTCTTTTTTATCTTTGTGAGTGTATTTATGTATGCCCCCATAATTTATCAATTTAATAATTACTTGAGGTTGGATCTATTAAAATAGACTTTTTTATGTGCTGCATTCACATGGAAAACAACAGTGATTTTTTTTCTGTCCTGTTTATAGTGTCTACTTTTTTTCACTATCACAAACGATTATTTTTTGTGCGTTTCTCGAAATAAGTAGAGCATTGTGACATTTATTGAAGCACAAGATGCGCCTCCTCCCATAATTTATAAATTTATTAATAATTGGAGGGTGATGTATTAAAATCGACTTTTTTTATGTGCTGCACTTCGACATGGAAAGTTTTTTTTCTGTTTCTGTTTTAAAGTGTCTGCAATTTTCGACTGTTAGAAACGATTATTTTTCAAGCTTTTCATAAAATAAGTGAAACACTAAGACATTTATCGAAGCATAAGAAGCAGACGGTTAAACTGTTATTAGAGAAAAGACTCATTAGTTTTATAAGTAAACGTGATAGATAGAATAAAAGTGTTGTGCTGTTTATTTGTTATGCTTTTTTACCTTTGTAAATGTTTTTATATATGCCCCTCATAATTTATATATTTATAAATTGTTGAAGAGGAATTTCTTAAAATAGATTTTTTGGAGTAAGACATCTGCATTTATGCAGATATAACATCGAAAATGAAACATTTTATTTTTTGCTTGTGCTGTAGCTGTAGCAGCTTTATATTCTTGCTTAATTCTAATTTCTATCATCTACTGGATAAATTAGAAACATTTTTTCACATTTTATTTTTGCAAAAATGTAGCTGTTCCATTCCATCAGATTCTCCCCTACACTTTCTTATTGTGTAAAATTTATAATAATATGATTATAGAGTTATATAAAAATTAAAGTGACTGTTCGCCGTAAAATTAAATAAAAGAAAGCGGTTTGTTTGTGTTCAATACGTGAAATTAATTTTTTTAATGGTGACTCAACTACTAGGAAATAATTCTTTTAATTAAACTCTGTAGAAAACTTACATCATCATATGTTAATTTAAGTCAAATGAGTATTAATTTGTAAATGAATTGCCAGGTACTAGTATTTAGAACTATTAATAAGTTTAGATTAGCTTGTAGAATGACTCGTATATATAATTTGTTTGAATAGATAGGGTTTCATAGCTTTTGTTCATTTATATTATAACTAGACTTTTTTTCCTATTTATATTAAGTTTTAAGTAGATATGTATGTGTATTTTAGTTTATAAATTACTATTTTTGCTGCTGTTGTTGATTAATCTCGGTACTTATCATACATAGAGTTTTTCGTTTTATTAAACGTTGCTTTATAATGGCTAAAAAATAACATATTTGCTTTCTGCGTAGTATTAGTTTAAGTAATGCCTTTTAAGTATTGCTATTTTCCATTTTTCTGATAACATTATACATTTCATTATGTTCGTAAAAGTTTTTAATTACAGTTAGAAAAAATACTTGCACGTCACTGTAAAAGAAAAAAAAAATAGAAAACATTTTCTCGCACTGAGAAGAGATAATCCCGTCACATTGTTTGAAATACTTGCGGAATTCTCTCTAAATCAAATTTTTAGAAGTGTTTTTTCTTTTTCCTCTTTCTTTCTTTTTTCTTTCTTTCAACAACTATGCTTTAAAATATATCTTTTACAATTTAAAATTGAAATTACTAAGCGTTTAAAATGTGGAGCTGTCTTTTATAATTAATTGCTGCGAAGTGCTTAATGCAATTGTTTCCCTTTCGTGAATATTTTAAAACGATTAATTGATAAAATTATTCTAATTAAGTAGTAATCTAAATTTTATTCGCAAGCTCTTTATTTTTATTTTCTACTTCTATTGTAAATGCATATTATCCGCCAAACCGCCGGCAAACAACGGTATCCTCATTCATTCTGATCTTGCTTATTTTTTTGTTAAGAATATTAATTATCATTACTGCCTTTTTTTATCAATCTGTGATTAAAATAAACATTTTTTTTTCTAATTCATTGTGAGATAACTTAATTTTAATAAATAAATAATTGAATGGGGAAACTTTTTTATTTTTAACTTAAAAAATATCTCTACTAGTATACATTCAATATTTTAAACATTGGATCAATACCTGCAAATCACCTCAACTCCACTGAGTGGCGATTTTCCGCCAAACAACTCTATCCCTATTCATTCTGATGTTGCTTGTTTTTTTTTAATAAGGAATGTTAATTATCATACATAACCACACATTTTATCAATGTAATTTAAAGATGAATATTTATTCTAGATTCATTGGGAGATAACTTAATTTTAATAAAATAAATAATTGAATGGACAAAGTTTCAATTATCAACTTAAAAAGTATCTCTACTAGTATTCATTCAACATTTTAAACATTGGATCAATACCTGCAAATCACCTCAACTCCACTCAGTGGCGATTTTCCGCCAAACAACTGCATCCCTATTCACTCTGATCTTTTCCCTTTGGATATAAGCCGAAAGCCTTGGAAATAATAATCAGAGGATGAAAAGAGGTTGCTAAGTCTAACTGCCTTCTGGGATCAACCTCCGTGTCGACAAGTGCCGCTAGGGGGAATTGGGGGGCAACGAGTCTATTCTTTCTGCAGAGCACCCCCATCCCCCACCCCCCTAACCCTTACGTCCGGGGAGTTGATCCTCAAGGCTGCAAGATAACCTAAAATCGACGTTTTACTGATTAGGATGGTCCGTTTTAATGGCTCGATTGAAACTAGTTTGTATGATTTTGTTGTTTTTTAAAACTCTTCAAGGCTCGGGGGAGATTTTAAAGACTATCGACTTCTTGGGGTTTGCTCGGAAAGGGAATTTTATATTCTTTTCTAATTTGGTTTTAGGATTTGTTGGTTTTTTGTTTTTTAATGTGAGTGCTTTTAAAGAGGATTAGCTCGTGGTAGTTATGGGTAATGAAATCGCTCGTTTGGTGTTAAAGTAAAGTGGTGGACATTGAGGTATCAAATAATTTGTTGACGTGATCAAGCGACTTAATTCTGAAATGATTAATGTATTTTTATTTATAGTAATTTAAGTACGAGAAAAGTAATTCTGCTAAAGAAGTTTAAGGATAAAAAATTTCATCAGTTAAATATAAATGTTTTTTTTTTTAATATATATTTATTTTAAGTGTGCAACAGTGGAAAAAACCTTACCCAAAAATGTACCGAATTGTTTTTTTTTTATAACAATTGATTTTTATTTTTATTTTATTTTATTTAATTAATTATTTACTTTTATTTTATTTATTTATTTCTTCTTTTATTTATTTATTTTTTTGTACGGATTTACTTAAATGAATCGGAACATTATGATGTTGCAGCTATCTGAAACGTTTTAAAACATTTCTCTATAGTTTTTTTTATGAAATTTGAATAAAAAACAATATAACTCGCTGTTCTTTAAAGTATTCAAGAAATGGAGTAGTATTCCCTGCTGTTACTGTTTTACAAATAAAAGAATCAAGAACAGAGTCATAGTTATTCAAAAAAAAATTACTAAACACTTTTGACAAACAATGTTGCAAGCAAATATAGACTGAATATATCATCCCCACTTGGCTTTTGAATTGGCATATGATCAGATTACAAAGGTTTGTAATACAAAAAGGGGAAAAAATACTGCTTCAAAATGGTGGAATCAACTACAAGATTCCACTGTATTTTGGAAACATTCTAAATAACAATATCTAAATGGAAACCATTCTTCGTTTAATAACTCGTCTGCTTCTCCTTTCAAAAACTGAACTAAAAGAACTATTTTCTTCCACTAGTATGTAGACATTTTCGTCCAAAATACTCTTTCGACCCTTCTCCACACCCACCAACAGAAAAAACGTCTTGTTATTGCATTGAGGTAACAGAAAATCTCAAGCAGTATTTTTTTCATTCAAAGACGATCCTTGGCTTTTGTTCTAAAAGTCTAGTTTGGTATTCTGTGAAGATTAAAGAAGTAAATTGCGTATGAACAGGGGCCGTTTTTTTTCTCGTCTGTCTGTCACAAACACTAAAACGTTCTGGCAGAGGCTGATTTCGAGAAAGAAGGACCGAAATCGGACAAATGATTGCAAAACAAAGCAAAGAGAAACAGAAGATTTAAAAATCACCGTCTTCAAGAATAAAGTACAGTCTGGAATACGGGATCAGCATATCAAAACAGTCTGGGTTTTACCGACGCCTAACTGGATCGTCTGGGCGGTGTAGGTTTGTGAAGCGCACTCCCTTGTTTCCTTTCGAATCGAATTTCAAGCGGAGTGCCACCTTTGCCTACCAGGAGTTGTTCTCTGTGGTTGAGACTGGGGTTCGAATAGTACGAGTTGAAACGGTCGCCATTTTTAGGCTTGTGTGGTCACATTCCAGTATATGTATTTGTTTTGGTTTGGCTGTCTTGTCTTGGGGGGAAAAAACTATACTCAGGTTTTTGAAAAATGTTTAATTATGTCTCTTGAAAAAGAGAGAGAATAGAGACATCATTCTTATTTACAAAAATGTACCTGTCTCTGACATTAAATCTTTCAAAGATATCAAGAAAATCATTTCGTTCTACTAGAACTGACCCAAATACAAGTGAATTAAGATTTGTCATCGTTTTATCTCGCAAAATTGCAGATTACGGCACACCTGTTCTTCGATGTTACAAGGAACCCCTTTTTCAATGCAACGAGTTGTGAGCTTTTATTGAAAAGTCATTCGAGAAATGCCAAAATATTTAAAGCTTCCAACTTCGTTGCATTGAAAAAGGGATTTCTTGAAACCCTCAAACACGTGTTTGCAGTTAATCTGGAGTGTTGTGCGATAAAACGTTGATAACCTTTAATTTACTTTTCAAGTACAAAGGTATTTATCAATTTTTTTCAAATACTTGGAATTAATAACTTGTGTCATAGCTGCAGATGTTTTACACAAAACATAAAAACATAGTTGCTTTCTGCGTTTTAACCCTAACTCATAACATGTTCAGATCTCATAAAGTGACACTGAGGGTAGTTCCTTTTAGCTGAAATAATGCTTTTAAATGTGCAAAAGGGCAATGCCAGTCGCAATGCAATAAGTGAAACTCTGAAAAGTTTTTTCCAAGTCGTACTGCATAACAAGGCGTAACAGGGCAACGAATACCATGCCTGCTTCTAAAACAGATTAGAGTTTGTCCTACCATATGAGAAAATACTTTTTTTTTATTTACTTTTTGATATGTTTTCAATTCGATATTTATTCCTGTTGAATATAAACATTTTTCGTTTCTTTCTTTTAATAATCTTGTTACCTTCAGTAAAGGATGTCCCCGTTAGCGATTTAGGATTCTCTTTCATTAACTCCATTTGTAAGAGGTCCTTAATCACATATTAAATACATACTAAATAACGCGGGATTTTCTTTACCATTCTTACCTAGTGCTGTTTAACATGCCTTGTATGCCTGGTATGGAGTTGTATTAAACTTTCCCGATTTTGAGCTAAAAATGGCGGATATATAAGAAGCTGAGAGATTCAGGTTGTGATTTGGTACAGAGGGGAGTCTGAAAGGAAGGAGGCTTGTGGAACTTCAGAGACGTGACTTCTGTACGGAAGAACTTTAAACTGATGCGGTTAAAGTTGGCTCTTGCAATCATCTTTTCTTCGGGACATTGTTTTTCATTTCTTTTCTCGAAATTTTTTCTTTCTGTGCCTGGGAATAGTTGTATTTCTTGTATTTTTTGCGCATTTTAAACTTTTGTAAACTGAAGTTTACGTACCGTAAAATGGGGTGTATAGGAACAGCGGGTTCAATCGGAACAAAACTTCCAGACCGTACAAAGAAATTCTTCATAAATATACTATTGGGTATTTTTCGCCATTAATTTTTTTTTAGAAAGGTAAGATCATAGGAAGTAGAAAAAAATTACTTTTGTCAATCTGGCAACGCTACTGGCTTCTAAGGAGGGCTGTACGTGGAATGCTAGAAAACATCACATTTTCATAGGCTGCAAAACTTCATATGCAAGAACAAACCTTCTAATATTTTAAACCTAAGAATGATATGTTTCAATTATACATGTATCTGAACAACAGAATACCACATTAGAATTTACATTTTTTATAAATTGTGTCATAAAAGTGAAGAATTCTGAAAAATGCCATAGGGAAAAAAATGCGGTGTGAATCGGAACAATTTGTTCTGTTGTTCCAATTCAAACTTATTTGAAGGAAACTGTTTGAAAAATCAAGATTCTAATCCCAATTCCTCTAATCAAGACAAGGACAAGGATTTATTACTGTTTATCCCTTCTCGTGAGCAACTAGATCTTAGAATGACAAAAAATTGCAGATTTCATAAGATTTTTTTCCCAGGAGACTTTTTTTTATTTAAAATACGAGGGAGAAAGTCATATAGACTTTATATAGCAAAAGGCAAGCACACAGACAGTGATGAATAAGCAAAAAAATCTTTCAGGACAATCCCCCAAACCCAGAGATTTTAAGAAACTAAAGAAAAGGCAGAGATCATCCCAGAAGATGCTATGAAAAAACTTAAGCCAAGTCACAATTGCTAGTTTTAAGGACAAGTACATATTTGTGGACGACATGAGTGACTTCCATTCGTGTTAAATCTTTGTATTTAAATTCAAAAGCATTTCTTAAAATTACTTTTCATTTTTCATAAGTTCAAAATTATTTTGAATTTTGACAAATTATAAACGTTTACTGGTATAGAAATAATACTTTTATTTGACAGTAATTATATGTTCTTGTTCTCCCACATCAATATTACTCATGTTTGTGAGACCTATTACAGGTTTCATGGAAAAAAAATAGAAATTTTAACATGTGTTCCGATTGACCCCTATCAGCGGGGTGATTCGGAACACCCATAATTTCCTATATATTTTAATAATAACTGTTCAAAATGTTTTGTGTTTGCTTGGAATATCAAAAGTAAAGCAAGACCGAAGTTTTTACCCAGAAAATCAAATTGAAAAAAAATCTTTTAAGTGCTTTTTTTACAATCAAAGCTGAAAAGTGTTCCGATTAACCCCATTTTACGGTACTGTATGGGCAGATTTATTTATAAGGTAATGCATGAGGTATAAATACATTGATCGTGCGATGTATAAAAGTTTAATGAGCTGTAGTTGATTATGGATAACATGTACATTGATTGCCAAATTTTCAACTTGAACTAAACCCCAGCTCAATGCATCCACAAAAGATAAATGAGAAGGTCTTAAATGAACTATTTTAATTGATTTTAAAATATTTATTGAGGTTTATGCCGAGAACAGGTACTCAAATATTATTTTTATGAGATTGATTTAAATTTTGCGGTAGCAAGGGTAATATATCACAAAGGAGCAATTCAGCATTAAAAATATTACCATTATTTTTAAAATTTATTAATTTATTCACTCGCTATTTTATTTCACAGTTGATAAGTTTAAATTTAAAATTTTCTGAAATGTATTGAAAAGAAAAGGTACTCTAAAAATAATAAGATTATTCTTTGTATTTCTTCAAAAATAGAGGTTTCTTTGTGAGGTAAATTGTAACGTTGGTTTTATAAATGGTAATAATATGTCTCTTAAAAATGTGCGAAAGTGCACTTTGCTATTATTATTGCTGTCCTTATTATTATTATTTTGTAAAAAAAGTTATATCGTAACGTAACAAAGCTCTATTAAATGGGAGCAGAAAGCCAAAAAGTGATTACTACCTGTATTTCGGGGTTTCAAGAAACCCCCCTTTTTTTTAACGGGACGAAGCATGAGCTTTAAGAATAAAAGTCATCCGAGAAAATCATTTCTCGGATGCAAAGCTGATTTTCTCTGGAAAAACTTATCTTGAATAACTTTTTCTCCTAAAGCTCATACTTTGGTTGCTAATACTTGAAACTTAGAAACACGTGTCTGCAATCAGTTTGGTAAGTGGTCCTTGATATACGCTGTTTACTATTGTTACTTTGTTGAAGAAAGGTAGTTATTCATTTCACATGCTCACAAAGCATTCCACAATGAAAGTATTTTGTCATAAGCAAGGCTGCTAATGGGATTCTTCACAAAACCCAAGCAAGAAAAAGCAATACTATGTAACTAACTTTTTCTTAAAAGTTATTAACTGTTTTGTTATTATTACTATTGTGGTTGGTCGATTATTAATTTTGATTATGATAATAAAAATGAGAATTATCTCAAGATAATTTTTTTCAGAACATTTTTTTTTAATAATGTAAAAATCATCTGCTGAAAAAAAAAGTCTTGATTCAATTAGGAAACTATAGACCGGAAAGTTATACGATATACACTGAAGTGACAAAAGTCATGGGATACCTCTTAATATCGTGTCGGCCCTCCATTTGCCCGGCGAAGTGCAACAACTCGACGTGGCATGGACTCAACAAGTCGTTGGAAGTCTTCTGCAGGAATATTGAGCCATGCTGTCTGGATAGACGTCCATAATTGTGAAAGCGTTGATGGGGCAGGATTTTGGGCACGAACAGACCTCTCGATGGTGTCCCATAAATGCTCAATGGGATTCATGTCGGGCGATCTAGGTGGCCAAATCATTCGTTGGAATTGTCCAGAATTTTCTTCAAACCAATTGCGAACAGTTGTGGCCCGGTGACATGGCGCATTGTCATCCATAAAAATTCCATCGTTGTTTGGGTACATGAAGTCCATGAATGGCTGCAAGTGATCTCCAAGTAGCTGCACATAAGCATTTCCAGTCAATGTTCGGTCCAGTCGCACTAGAGGACCAAGTCCATGCCATGAAAAAACAGCCCACACCATTACGGAGCCACCACCAGCTTGAACAGTGCCTTGCTGACAGTTTGGGTCCATGGCTTCGTGGGGTCTGCGCCACACTCGAACCCTACCATCGGCTCTTACCAGCTGAAATCGTGACTCATCGGACCAGGCCACGGTTTTCCATTCATCTAGGGACCAACCGATATGCTCACGTGCCCACGAGAGTCGCTGCAAGCGATGTCGTTCTGTCAGTAAAGGCACTCGAGTCGGTCTTCTGCTGGAATAGCCCAAGAAATCCAAATTTCTCCGCACAGTTCTAGCAGACACGTCCATTGTACGTCCCACATTGATTTCTACGGTGATTTGACGCAGTGTTGCTTGTCTGTTAGAATTTACGACTCTTTGCAGACGTCGCCGGTCTCGATCTTTAAATGCAGGCGGTCGACCACTGCGCTGTCCATGGTGGGATGTTATGCCTGAAATTTCATACTCTCGGCACACTCTTGACACAGTGGATCTGGGAATGTTGAATTCTCTAACGATTTCCGAAATGGCATGACCCATGCGTCTAGCTCCAACTAACATTCCGCGTTCAAAGTCTGTTAATTCACGTCGTGCGGTCATCATCACGTTAAAACCTCTTCACATGAATAACTTGAACAGAAATGAAAGCTCTGTAAAAGCACTGCGCATTTATACCTGTTCTATGCGATGCTACTGCCATCTGAAAATTTGCATATTGCTATCCCATGACTTTTGTCACTTCAGTGTAAAGGGACAAATTAAATCGAAGGCTGAAACGGGCAGATATATTTTTCTCTTTCCAACCCAGCCTTTCTATATAATCACATTTAATAAAGTTAAATTTTTAGTATTGAAAACCTTATTCAGTTCAGAAATATTACTAAATATTTGTAAAATTTCGCGACGTATCAAAAGTCAGATCGTGGTAATTTCAGACGGCAGTAGTGAATGTGCGGTAAATCAACCCCAAAGAATGGAAAATAAGAGGACAGGCACAGAAACGTGACTTTAATCCCAACTGCTCTTCAGGGTTAAATAACGATTCTGGTGAACCTAGAGTCTCTCAATGATCTCTTTTCTTAGAAGCTCGGGGTTTTAGTTTCCGTTTTATTTTGTGTTCTTTTATAATTTCTTTTTTTTTTTCTTTATGGCTCATCGATATTTTTCTGCGAAAGAGTCTGTTGTGATGTACTTCTTTTGGGGAGAAATCTGAATACTGAAAAGAAATTAAAAACACGAACTCTTTATTCTTATTTAAAGATAGACACGAAATTGTGCAAATGTGAAGGGAAAAGTTTAATGGTTTTCTTTTTGAGTTGAGGATTCATGTTTCTGATATGAACAGAGTGATTTAAAAATCACAGCTTAGTGCATGAAACGGGCTAATGAAATTGCGAACAAAAATCATTTAGAGCATTTATTAATTGCAATTATATGTTAATTCATAACAATAATTTTAAGTCAAAAATTTAAAAAATATTTTTTTAATATATAAAGGTAGATGACCTTTATTTAAAAAATATATAAATATAAATATCGACAAGCACTCATTTGCAAAAAAGTATAGATACTAGTTTTAGAGTTACATGGAACTCCTCTTTCAATACAAAACGATGTGAGCTTATAAATGTAAATATGCAGGTATTGTCGATCCGACAAAGCAGCAGTTTTTGTCGGATGTCCTTGTATCCTTAGACTCGCATCTTTTTGTATTGAAAAGTGGATTTCTTGTAACTTAGAAACATGTGTATGTTATTGATCACAAATTTGTGCTTTTTTAGTATTGTTAATTATACTTAAAGGATAGTCAAATTTACAAATATTGCTAGTTTAATTCTATAGATTTGGTAAAATTTAAAATGAAATTTTGTATGTCAGTTGCTACTTAAAATGATTTAATTATTGAAACCTGATTTTCGATTCGTCGTAGTTGTAAAATACTTCTGCATGACCTATACAGCTGAGTGAAAAACAGTTCAAAAAAGAATTTATATATTTTATATACAGGGTGTCCTCTCCAATCGTGGACCAATAGCTAATTTCTAAACCGTTAGAGATAAGCACCGAGTTTATTTAGGAAAAAATCTCCAAATTATGAAAGGAATTTTGGGTCTATTCAATGTTTTTCAAAAAATCAAATTTTGAAAGAGTTACGAAATTTCAATTTTTATACAGCCCTCCAGTCCTATCAATCATATTTAGTAAAACATTCTTGACACTGTAACGTTTAAAACTAAAAAAAAATCACTCTTCTACCACAAAAATTGACCGAGTTATGACGTTTTGAAAAATCAAGATTTTGAAGGATTTCGCATACGTTTCCCTTAAGTGATCTCTCGATGACGTCATGAAATAATGCAAAATCTTGATTTTTCAAAACGTTATAACTCGGTCAATTTTTGTGGTAGAGGAGTGATTTTTTTTTAGTTTTAAACGTTACAGTGTCAAGAATATTTTACTAAATATGATTGATAGGACTGGGGGGCTGTATAAAAATTTAAATTTCGTAACTCTTTCAAAATTTGATTTTTTGAAAAACATTGAATAGACCCAAAATTCCTTTCATAATTTGGAGATTTTTTCCTAAATAAACTATATGCGTATCTCTAACGGTTTAGAAATTAGCTATTGGTCCACGATTGGAGTGGACACCCTGTATATAAATTGAAAATGCTTTTACTTTTTAAACAAGTCGTTTCTGCTTGGGGGTGATTACAATTATAGAGTTATTTATAAATTGTCAAAATGTCCAATATTTTGAAGAAAAAAAAATATATATGTATTGTTAATTCAACATTTCTGTTTAATTTTTGATTTTCTAACAAATATGTTGTTTCTCCTCTGTATTAAGTAAAAATATTCGCGTTTGTATTGAAATATGTTTATATTAAATGAAGAAGAAATAATCTCGCTTTTTTTTCTTTTACTTTATTAGTATTTTATGGTAGCTTACTTTCACCCATTTAGTTTTGACTAAAAATCGGAATTTTATTCAATTTTCGGTTCGAAATTGGAATGCTCAGAGTAATAGTATTTCTCGTGTTAATTGTTTTCTGCTGTAATTATGAACAACATAAGAAAGTACTCTTATGTATCAACTTAAAGAGAATGATTTATGCTTTTAATCTCCTAAATATTCCTTCAAATAATTTTATTTTATTTTTGTATTCACTATTATTTCCTCAAATGATGCTAACCAAAATAATTGTCGATACTCAAATTTTTTTCACTTTCTATTTTTTTCAAATCAAATGTTTTACAAATTAAATATTTTTTATGATAGAATCGTTAGTAAACTCGTAAATATTTGTCATGCAGAAAGTTATGTTTGTGCTATTACTATGAAACTATCCATCCTATTTTCTTCTCACTCCCCTCCCTTTGTCTTTATTCCTTTCCATTTTCTTTTTTAAAACATAAAAATTCGTAAAGAACGAGTTCTATTTAATTTCAATTACGAGAAATATTTTTCTGACTGATTGAAAACCATACTTGAGGTACGAATTATTTTAACCAACATAGCTTTTCTTGTTCAAAATTTATTCTTATAATTTAAACGAACGAGCAATCTTAAACTAAATTTTTCGATGTGGATTCCACAAAGAGCTAAAAATTCCTGGCGAGGTTGCATTCATCTTTGTAGACAAACACTCCATCCGGCAGCTCATGACTTTTTTCTTTCAAAAAAGAAGATTCAGATAAATGATTGCAAAAGCGAGCAAAGAATAGAGAGAAAGATAAAAAAAAAATCAAAAAATCACTTCTTTCAGTAGCGTGTGAGTTAAACGTCTTCAGAACATGAAAAAAAGAAGAAGAAGAAGAAAGATGCACGAACACTGAAGAAGTATATCAAAGCATCAGGTACGAGTTGTCTTATTGGACCCTAACTAGATCTACCCAGCTAAGAGGGGGGTTGCGGGATGCGATTTTTTTTTCTCTTCCACCAAATCGAATTTGGAGCAGAACCCTACTCGCTGCCTCTGTACTGGGGGGACTAGATGCGTGGCGAATTGGCCCTGGAGGTGGAGGTTGGGGTTTGAGAACGTGACTTGTGTACTGAAAGAGCTCTGGGCCAAATATCTGTGCGGTTGAACCTGATTCATGCAGTGATCATTTCGTCCGGTGGCATTTGCTGCTTTGGAGTACATTTTCTTTCTGCTGTTGTCATCTTTTTTTTTTTCTCTCTCTCTTTCTATGTTGTATGTTAGTCCTATTTCCAAGAATGGTTAGGCGCTCGCTTTATGTAGAAAACACTGCAGTTAATCTTTCTTAACAGAATAGTTGATTTGCTACCAAAATGTATCCTAATAAGTGGGATTTTCAGTTACTTCAGTTAATTACTTCTGATGATATTGCTAGTTTAGAGTACACTTTCTTTCTGCTGTTGTCATCTTTTTTTTCTTTCTTTCTTTGATGTATGTTAGTGCAGTTTCTGTGAATGGTACGTCATCGCAAGATTTATATGAAATAATCGTCTAGATTTGGAAACTGATGAAACAGTACCGTTCCCTTAATTGTATACCCGATTAATAGATACAGAAAAAGAAAATATCGTCATTTTTGTACGTAGCATGTTACTATGATAAGAAGTAAATTTAATGGCAAATGCATGAAAAAGATTTACGGACTGTCTATCCTTGATGGGGGCGGGGGAGCGTACATAAACGTTGAATGTTAGTATATTTTACTGATCGCTTCATAAAACTGTAATGCAGTTACATAAATTATCAATGATTTATTTTGTTGCAAGTATACGTCGAAGGATTTATATTTATTCAACAAGTTAATGTAAATAAATTATTTTTCTGAACTAACTGAAATAGCAATATGCAGTACACCGCCCTGGCTTTGGGGTGGTAACTTATGGTGGTGACTTTTTCAGAATTTTTTAAAATATATTTCCCGTTCTGAAATGACCATATAATTTTGTATTGGGTAAAATATGTCACAAAGAGGCCCCCTGGTGGTAATAACTCAATTTTGTTAAAAAGTGCATACGACTTTTGTGCTTCGCACGGCAGTATTGTTCTTGTTGCTTAACCGACGTGCAAAATTCCCTCAAAGGCTAAAATGTTGCTCAAATGAAAACTATTAGTATACTAGTATCTGAATATATATGTAGTAGTTTTTAAACACTCACCTTCAAAGTCGAAAATGATACGTAATAACTAAGACTGGAAAGTATTTAACATGCTAAATTTGTGTTAATATCTGAAATACTTAATGGGTTGATATTTGTTTAAAAGCATAAATGTACTGCTTATATCTAATTTTTCTGATAATAAAATGAGGGAATATGATAATTTAAATTTTCAAAATGCATCTAAGCATCTTCCCGAATGACGTGAAATCACTTAAAAATTTCCAAAGCCCCCTCCAAAACCGAAAATCTCCGAAAACCGCAGCCTCTTTCTAAAACTCGTTATTAGCGCCTGTTTAACGAGAAAAGCCGAGGCTATCCTCCCCCATTTCCAGAGATTGAACAGTTTGTCCCGGAGCATCATCCCCGTTGCTATGGCAACCGGAAAAGGAGGAGAGAGCGGGACCTTAATGGCTCCACGCTCCTGTGCCGCTTAATGGAGCCTTTAAACTCCATTCACACTTCCATCCCCAGTCTGGTTCGATCTAGCTGCTCCCCAACCACCGAAACCAGAACCCGAAACGGGACCAAACAGAAAAATTATCGCAAACGGTTAAGTCTGCTGCGTTCGAAACCTTCCCTCACAC